>CM076578.1:288593119-288816196 GCA_034641835.2 Pinus albicaulis | reverse complement strand
AGTATGAGAACATTACAAGAAATCTTAATGAAACAGTTCAAGATTTCAATATTCGGTTTAATAGGATTTACAATGCAATTCATGTTGAGATCAAGCCTCCTCTAGGCTTGGCTCTCATACGTTATCCTAATGCATTTGATGTTGACATGGCTTACCAATTAAGAGAAAGAAATCCAGATACACTGGAAGATATGCAGAAGAACACAATCAGTGTTGAAGAAAATCTGCTGATGAAGAGAGCTAGAGCTAGAAATGAGAGGAGAGTTATTATTAATGATCTTAATGGAGTGTATTAGTTTTGCTGTGCTAAGTGTCCAATCAGTAAGATAAACATGTACAATTTGTCTTCATGTGTTTTCTTAAGGAATGATAGATTTAACCATGAAATATTAATGAATTAGTGAACTTTAAGCATGTAAATAAGCCTTAAAAACACTGAACAACAATGCATAATAGAGAAAAACATTCACACATAAGTTTTACACAGTAGGCATGATGAAGCAGTTCACCCCTCCTGGGCTACATCTGCTAGTCCAACTCCCAATGGCATGTCCCTCTTTCTCATTATGCTCAAAATTGTAAATTACATATGTTTGCAGGCCTCTAATGGCTTATTTTCTTTGCACCAATGGCTCCAGAATGCTCAAATTAGTCTAGGTAGACTTTTGTTTCACCAAAATTGGTCGAAAATTGAGCTCCCAATGCATTTTCCCCAATAACAGCTAGAAAAGCTCCACTAAATGCGGAGACTGGCAGTTTAACTACAGATAATTTAATAGTTAACCCCAAATTTGGGGGCGCACTCCAAATTAGGTGGGAATATAAATTTGACATTAAATGGTGAGTGGTGGGGTGGTCACATGCCACCCCCACCGAATACTCCGTTAAAGGTTTTAAAATACCACCATTTGAGATTGGAACCGGGAGTTACGGGTTCCATAACCCGCCACATAACCGTTGCACTAATTGTTCCCGCATGTGATCAAATTGTTTGCTACAAACCCGCTGGAGGTCAGGACCTGGAGTGGCAATGTTCCAAACTTTGAAACCGTCGTATTTAATGTCAATCCCCACCATGTGAACAGTCGCAACAATCCCGCTTGAGGTTTAATTAAATGTCATGGTTAACGTGTGGTCGTGTTTCCGGGCGGATGGACATGTGGTAGGGGGGTTGGCCTCCCAAGCCCTCATCACAGTTTTTATTAAACTTCAAATATAACTGACAACCTATAGGGTTAAGTAACACCCCATAGGCGGAATGGTAAGAAGTCTTGCATGCGGAGAGGAGATCGTGGGTTCGACCCCCGTCGACTCCACAAAATTTTTCACTAACCTTGTGAGGACACGTGGCGGTATGCGGGCTTGCCACATGTCACTCAGTCATTTGCCCAACAAAAAACACATCCAACGGCCATATCACTTCTGCACCCTCATCATCCAAAGTTCCACGTGGTGCCATCACATTGGCTCAAGCGAAAAAATGGAATATTCCCAGAATATGAAGCTGACTGTACCTGCAAGCTGACTGGGCATCTAGTCACCAAAATTTTACTGTTTGGGAAAACGAACAGAATGCGATATCGTCCTCATACGACATCGATTTTTCAAACCGTTCGCAGTGTCGAAATCACAACGACAAGACCTTTCCGGTCACTCAGGTTTGGACCTGTTTCGAACACTTTCATTTTTGAGCATATGACTTGATCTCCTAATCACACCTCCCCACTGGGAAGCTTTTGGACCCCAAAAGCTCTCTAGACTACTGAACATGAAGATGAGGAGACTGTGTCCCCACTCTTCCAATCTTAATCCACTGAAATTTACCTAATTTCATTAATTGGAGCTTTTCATGAAACCGTTTTTTTTTTCCTTGATTCCATTGACCAACCATTGTTGTTTTTAAAATAATCATGTTGCACATTTACTGAACTTGCAGAACATCAACTTAAATTTGTAGTAAACATCATGTTTCTACATTGGTCTATAATCAAAGGAAACTTGCAATTACTCTCACCTTCCATCCTGTCCTTATGGCGATATTTTGCTGAATTAGCCTTGAACTTGTGTCGATTCCTGACCAAGTTTCTTCGCCATTGTACCATGTCTTTCTGAAACCAACAACGAACATTTCTAAATCTTGTGTCTTCTTTGTCAAGTTTATTTCCCTTCTCTTGGACCTTTGCAACTTCTTGGATGGACACTTTGTTTTCAACACTGTTCGACACCAATATTGACTGTTGCAACTGCTTTTCATCTTCTTTCAAAGACAAATTGCTTTCAAACTGAAACAAATCATTACATATATCAACATTTACATGAAAAGGATTATGTAAAACTTCTCTTTGTTTAATCATCATCAATGTCAAATTTTGACTTGCATTGACGAGCCTCTTCATCTTCCCTGCATTAACTAAAGAAGAGTCTAGTTTTTTTACGATGAGCTCTCACAATGTACTCCTTGCCATCTTTGAATAAATGGTATTTTTTCTCATGGCGATGGAAGATAGCTTTCCTGTCATACAAGTAAGGACTGCCAACAACATACCTGTTATATCAAACGGAACAACATCTAATTCAACTGTGTCAATGAAATGTGCAGTTATTGCAAAGCGCAACATGCACTTCTTTGAAACCTGTAAATTTTCATCCTTACAAATCCAACCAAGTGGATATGGTTTTGGATGTGGAATGGTCTCAATATTAAGTTTCTTGACCAAGTCTTCAGAGATTAAATTTGCTTGCGACCCACTGTCAAACAATATTTCAACCTTGGTATGTTTGGAAATGACCCTCACATGAAACAACTAAATTCTCTCTTCTTCATTTGGAGCTTCTATGTGACAGTTAGAAATACAAGAGCTGGGTTTAATTTCAATCGCTTTCCCATTCAATTTCTTTAGTCCCATAGCTATGATTTTTGTTTCATCTCCTGAATTTGACCCTAGGTCTTGTTCAACTATTGCAATAGTTTTTCCTTTCTCCTTGGTTTTCTCTTTGGCTTTAAAAATTTCTGGTTTCAACTCTGGATGAAGTTTCCAACAATGGTCCTCATCATGGCTAGTTTTAGAACAATGTTTGCAAAAGATTTTCCCTTCTCTTTTCTAGTATTTTCATTTATCTTTTTCTTCTATTTGCCTTTAAACTCATTTTCCTCATTCCCATATAAGTTTTTTTTTCCCCTTGCCGCTAAATGTGTAGCTTGAACACAAACCTCATCTAGGCTTGTAGGGTTAAACATGAGGATTGTATGTCTTAGGTAGGTATATAAACCTCCTATATACTTGAGCAAAGTGTCTTTGCTATGCAAATATACTCCTAGTAAAATAGCTCTTCTCCTAAATTCTTGAGTATACACTTGTACATTTTGTCCTTTCAATTGTTTAAAATTTTTCCAGTCCATTATGGCTTTCTGCATGTGAGATAATGGGTAAAACTGTTGTTTTATTGCAGAAATGAAATCAATCCATGATAAAATAATCTTACCATATTTCTTGATCTCCTCCTTTGTCTTGGCTTCCCACCAAACAAGTTCTGCACCTTCCATTCTCAATGAAGCTAGTTGGATTTTGGTTTCATCAACATGAAATTTTTGGATTCTTAAATAAATCTCTAATTGCCTAATCCAATTATCTAGCTGTTCTGCATTAACTTCACCATAAAAAATTGGCAATTCAAACTTAACATCAAGTTTTAGAAAAGGAATTTTACCCATTTTCTTTGACTTGTATGGCTGATGTACTGAAGATGATGTAGAGGATGATGAAGATGAATATGAGGGTGATGATGGCGACTTTCCACTATCTCCATTTCCTCCATTGCCCTTCTTGGATTTATCTTCATCATTATGGCCTCATGATGATCCTTGTCCTTCCTTGTGAAGTTTGGACCTTTCCTCTTCTAGTTTATCATTCCTTTCTTGATAAAGGACTCTCACCATTTCAATGAAGTCAAGAAATGCTTTTCTGTACACTCTTTTTTCCTCTTTGGGATCCATCTCTTCATGTATTTCTCCTTCTCCTGGATGCATGCTTGATGTTGTTTCTGCTTCTTTTGGAGGTGAGATAGGTGGTGGAGAATGTGGCAATCTTGCCCTCCTTTGTTGTGGCTCACTTTGAGAACCTCTTTCTTCCACCAATTTTCCTTCTCCTCTCTTAAGCTTGAGCCTAGTAAGCATGAAACCCTTGCAAACAGTTAACAAATACTTTCACATAAAAACACCAGAGATAAAAACTCTAGCTCCGATACCAACTTGATCTGAAAGGAGTGTATTAGTTTTAAACATGTACAATTTGTCTTCATGTGTTTTCTTAAGGAATGATAGATCTAACCATTAAATATTGATGAATTAGTGAACTTTAAGCATGTAAATAAGCCTTAAAAACACTGAACAACATTGCATAACAGAGAAAAACATTCACACATAAGTTTTGCACAGTAGGCATGATGAAGCAGTTCACCCCTCCTAGGTTACATCTGCTGATCCAGCTCCCAATGGCATGTCACTCTTTGTCATTATGCTCAAAATTGTAAATTACATATGTTTGCAGGCCTTTAATGGTTGTTTTTCTCTGCACCAATGGCTATAGAATGCTCAAATTAGTCTAGGTAGACGCTTGTTTCACCAAAATTGGTCGAAAATTGACCTCCCAATGCATTTTTCCCAATAACAGCTAGAAAAGCTCCACTAAATGTGGAGACTGGAAGTTTAACTGCAAATAATTTAATAGTTAACCCCAAATTTGTGGGCACACTCCAAATCAGGCGGGTGGATAAATTTAACATTAAATGGTGAATGATGGGGTGGTAACATGCCACCCTCGCCGAATACTCCGTTAATGGTTTTAAACTTCCACCGTTTGAGATTGGAACCAGGAGTTACGGGTTCCATAACCCGCCACACAACCGTCACACTAACCGCTCCCGCATGTGATCAACCTCTTTTCTACAAACCCGCCGGAGGTCAGAACCTCGAGTGGCAACATTTCAAACTTTGAAACCGTCACATTTAATGTCAATCCCCGCCATGTGAATAGTCGCAGCAATCCTGCTGGAGGTTTAATTAAACATCGTGGTTAACGTGTGGCCGTGGTTCTGGGCGAATGGACATGTGGTAGGGGGGCTGGCCTCCCAAGCCATCATCACATTTTTTATTAAACTTAAAATATAATCGACAGCCTATAGGGTTAAGTAACACCCCACAGGAAGAATGGTAAGAAATCTTGCACACAGAGAGGAGGTCGCGGGTTCGACCCCAGTCGACTCCACAAAATTTTTCACTAACCTTGTTTGGACATGTGGTGACCTACGGGCTTGCCACATGTCACTCAGTCATTCGCCCAACCAAAAACACATCCAACGACCAGATGACTTCCGTACCCTCATCATCCAACGGTCCACAAAGTGCCACGTGGCACCACCACATTGGCTCTGACGAAAAATGGAATATTCCCAGAATATTTTGCTAACTGTACCTGCAAGATGATTGGGCATCTAGTCACCAAAATTTTGCTATTTGGAAAAATGAACAAAATGCGATATCTTCCTCATACGACATCATTTTTTCAAAACGTTCACCACGCCGGAATTGAAACGACGAGACCTTTCCGATCGCTCAGGTTCGGACCTGTTTCGAGCACTTTAATTTTTGAGCATATGACATGATCTCCTGATGAATTAAGGATGAGCCATCCACTTCATATTCTGATGGTAAGATGGATACGTTGATCAGAACTATTGAGCGGATGGTTGACATGACATCCATCATAGAGAGACAACTTGAGGTCAGGAATCCTAACTATAGAGGTCAGCAACAACCTTAGTTGAGGATTAAGAAGAGAGAACAACGGGCTCCTGAACAACTACCACAACAGAAAAAAAAAATCAATACACCCTTGCAGCATAACTATGCTCAAGGAGAAGAAGAAGATGAAGACATATTTGTTGAGGAAAACCTCCTTTTCAAAGCTGATGATTTGCCTATGTTTTTTTACCGAAGATGAGGAATACTTTGAAAATAAATCTCAATCTAAAGATGAAGGTTTTATCCTTGCTAATGATCATGAATTGGAGACTGAACCAGATGATTACTAGTGGGGGTACTTAAATGCACTAAGTTCACAAAATAGGCAAATGTCATTGAGGAGAAGAGATGTACCAGTCAATCCCATTCAGAAGAGAGCACCTTAGTAGAAGGACACTCAAACTAGGCAGAATCTTCCGAGCAATCAAAGTAAGGGAAAATAGTTGGTGACCACAAATCAGAATAAAGTAAATCAACCATCCATAAGTTCAACCAATAAGGAAAAGGAAAATCAAAAGAAAGAAGTTCCACCGAAGGACCATACTGGACATCGAGACATCGTTAGTAAAGAGGTAGACAAAACTACTCCATTCAGTTTAGATATAGAAATATCAAAGTTAAAAGTGTCTATCCCCTTAACTGAGCTTGTTAAAAACAACCAATACAAATCCCATTTTTCCAAGATGCTTAAAGTAGATCCTTTGTCCGACATGGTGAATGTCGAAGATGATCAACCTGAACTCATTTTTGGTCCTGCTATTGACGGCCAGTTAGAAGATAGTGAGGTTCCTCCTTTTTACTTGAGTCTAAGAATCCACCAGTGCATTTTACATAGTTCCATGTTAAACTCAGGAGCCTCCCACAATCTGATGCCAAAATCCATAATGGAGAAGTTGGGCCTTGACATTACCCGTCCCTATCATGATTTGTACTCTTTCAATTAAGGTAGAGTCCGCTATATTGGTCTGATCAAAGATTTGGTAGTCTCCCTAGAGAAAATTCCAGCTAAGAATGTTCTAATGGATGTGGTGGTAGCTGACATACCGCCACGCTTTGGAATGCTTCTGTCAAGATCCCGGGGGTCTAAATTACAAGGTACACTGCAGTTAGACTTTTCTTATGAAACTATCCCTGTTTTCGGGCAATTAAGGAAATTGTACCATGAAACCAAGATGAAGCATATGATCACAAGCAAAGAAAAGTGAAACAATCATCCCATAAACATTGTACATACAAACTTAGAGTCATTCATTTTATTTAATGATAGTGGATTAAATAATGTAGATAGCCAATTAGTAGATGTAGAAGATGTTCCAGAGATACATAATTGTATTAGAGAAGTTATAACTAAGGAAAAGATGAATCTGTCGAGCTTAATAGAACAACCATCAGATGAAGCATTGAAAAATTTAGAACAACCATCAGATAAGCATTGAAAATTTCAGAACAACAGTGAGAGGTAGTGAAAGATTCAGAATGACCATTAGATAAAGTGGAAGAAAGTCCGGAAAAGCATGAAGAGACAATTCAGAAAATTCAGCAAAAGTAGAAATCAGAGTTTCAACATTTAGAGGATGAGAAGGATGAGAATGGTCTATGGTCCATGAAATTTGATGGTGCCCTGGGGAAAGATGGGCCATGCATTGGAATCTGGTTCCACAACCCTTTTCATCAACAGAATAAGGTCCCTTCTCTTATAAATTAGCTTTTGATTGCACTAATAATGAAGCCGAGTACGAAGCACTGATTACTGGCTTAAAGATCTTAAAGAAACTGGGTGCAAGAAGGATTGCGGTGCATGGAGATTCAGAACTTGTGATCAAGCAAGTCAAAGGTGAATATCAAGCTAACCATCCTTGAATGAGATAATATAGGAATGCTGTACTTGATATTTTGAAAATTTTTCAAGAGTGTATACTTACAGTGGTGCCAAGGAATCAAAATATCATGGCAGATTCGTTGGAGAAAGCTGCAAGAAATTTAAAAATCCCCATCTTTTCAAACAGAAAATTTGAGATTCATGTGAAGCACCAACCCAATGTTCCCTATGACTTGCGATATTGGCAAATTTTCTGGGATTATAAGCAAATAAACAACTTTCTTCAAGGTGAGGAAGAATTTGAGAATTTTTCTATAGATCATATTTCTAACAAAGATGACCAAGACATAGAAGAAACTCATATGGACATACTAAAGATGAAAGAAAATAACATTCCAAAAGGTCTCGTACCTTTGGAATATTTGTTCGACCAAGATGATATAGCAAGGAAGCCAACATTGATGCCTACAAAAAAGGGTGTTGAAGATGTAAATATTGGGATAGCTGACAAACCAAAGCTGGTGAAACTATCCAAGTCCTTATCTCTCGAGGTAAAGACTGAATATGTTAAATTACTCACTGAATTTTCTGATTTTTTTGCATGGGAATATGCAGATTTAAAAGTGTATGACAAGAACATCATTCAGCACACTATTCCGATCAAATCCGATCAAAATCCCTTTCGTCAGAAGTTGAGAAGGATAAATCCCAGGTTGATGCCTTCAATCGAAAAAGAGGTAAACCGACTTTTCAAGTCTAGTATCATTTTCCTGATCAGATTCTCTAATTGGATTTCAAATTTGTTCCCCATGAGAGAAGATCAGAGAAATACAGCTATGCATAGATTTTAGAAACTTGAACAAAGTGTGTTAGTATGAATCTTAATCGCAAGCATACGATAAAAGCCCACTTTAGCTGTGCATAACAAACAACCCTAACATCAAATATGGTTGCCAATTTCTTTAGATATGCAATTAGTTGACCAAGATAAATGCTACAAAATCTAGATCTATGCAGTAAAAGACATTAAGCAGTAAATAAAAGTAAGAGTTGCTCGATTCATCCAACAGACAAGACAATAATATTTTTAAAGAATTTTTGTATTTTTGACACCTAGGAAGGGAACATAGAAAGATGTTACCAGTCCCCCTCAATGGGATGGGTTCTTGTAATTCCTCAACACTTCAGATCTAAAATCTCTCTCTCTTGATGGTGTAGAAAACCCAGACAAAAATGGAACTCAAAGGGAGCTCACAAGAAAAATGGTAGCAAAATATGACAATGACGGAGGATCAAAATTAGACCAAAAGTATAGATCCAGAGTGATATTTAGGCAACAAAAGGTCGTGAATGAATGTAAAAACCCTTCTATTTATAACAAAATATTGAGTTAGTCTAGATATTGGTGCATAATTAAAATATTATTAACCAAATCAAGATCCAAATTTTATGGAATATTTTATTATATTTGTTGGAGGGAAAAAGAATTTGACTTTGGTCAAATTCCTTTATTTGTAAATAATAAATAAATAAATGATTTATTTATTATTTTCAGGATGTGGTTGAGTAATAATCAAATAAATAATTATTTATTTAATTATTTATAAATGATTTAGTCAAATTTAACAAGGAATATATTTTAAATAAGGTTTAAATAATTATTCCTAGAAAATAATAAGATAAATAATGATTTATCTAATTAATTTTCCTATTTTGGGTTAAATATGACCAGGAATATTAATTAAACTGTTGTTTAACTAATTATTCCATGAGGAAAATCAAACAATGTGGATTTATTCAATGTTTCTTCATGGGGTTTCCTGTTTAGACGATAAACAACTTAATAAATGTGGTTTACTAAGTTATTTTTTATAGTGAAAGAAATTTTACTTAGGGTAAAATTGGTCTTACATGGTGTAATTTCGTCCATCTAATAGTAACAGGTTAGATGACCAAAAAATGGTGTAACAGATTGCCCCCTAGCGTGCGAGAGTTAGGAACTAATCGTATGACTGAAGTACGTTGTAAGAAGTCAATCACTAGACACCAAAGGGGAAGTCAGAGAGAGAGAAATATAAGGTAGACCAAAGCGCTAGAGGACTAGACCCTGAGGAGTTGAGACTTACAGGTGCGAAAAGTCTCTTTTATGAGTGAGTACCTGTGCTATAGGCGGCGTGGGAGGCATACCTATGCACGCCAAGAAAAAGTACAAAGAATAATGCATCCAGTAAACAAGGGACTGAACTATATAGTACATGCTGGCATAAACATGAGCCAGATAAAAATATGACAATGAATCCCACATACATACTGTGCCTAGGATAACAACCAAGACTTATAAAATAACATTTGAGTACATGATATATAAATACAACCAAAGTGCCCATGTAAATAGGAAAGGGCTCTGAAAATCTGATTGATACATGAAAACTAAAAGGCACTGCAAGCGGCTGAGGCCGACATCATCAAATATATGGAGTTGCATTGAAGGCTGTAATGAAGAGGTCATCTGGGCATGTGCGGGGCTACTAAAGGGCCACCCCCTCATGATGTATGAAAATCTCACACACACCCGGGAATCACCGGTACAATCTTCTGCATCACTGAACCATCAAGTATACGAATCTCGATCATGATATAAGGAGCTGGTGCTGAGAAACAATCAAGTCAAAGGGAAATAAGGATTCCCTTTGCCTGATCCAAGGCACCAAACAAGAGTGGAAGCTGGAACCAAGGTACACCGCCCTCTAGACCTGTCTTCTAGAATGAATGATCTGATGTCGACAGAAGGAGGTCCGCCATAGGTGAGGCAATAAGGGATCTTCAACTAAGGCACAAGAGAAAATAGTAGAGCGACTGATAGACTAACACCAAGGATGATGATGAAATGGAGGGTACTGGGTAGCGGACGAACAACTTCCCTTGTTAGAGCATAAAGGGCATGGATGACCTGGCAGCAACTGACACAACATCAAGGGGGACAGGGGACAGTGAGACTGAAGGCCATAATGTGCGACATGAGAGAGGAACCAAGAAATGATGGATGGAGGACTCTATCGGGATACAAAGGGACTCGGGATAAACTCCATGAATGCGATGATGACTCAATTCGAATGCTCTAAATAAGGGCGAATCGATGACGCTGCCACACAGAAAAAGGTCCGGTGGGGACCATAAAAGCATGAGTACAAGATGGTTACTCACGATGAAAATCGACATGAGCATGGACAAGTATGGAGGCAAGATGGTGCCCCAAGTACAAGTGTTGCTAGTGAAGAAATTCGATTTTGAGGAGTGGTGAAGTGACCCTTCTTGGAAAAATGTGTCCTGGTGAAGTATCAAAACACAAAAAACTAACAGATACCCATTTGAGAGCTCGGTGAGAGATTTCCAACCGTGCAGACGGTTTGTCAAACTGAGCTACGGTTTGGTCGCAGTAGGCGAAAGAAAAAATCTAGGGTTTCTCTTTTAATAAGGCATTTTCCCTCCAAATTAACTCATTTGCAAGTGTAGCTGTGGTGAATGTAGAGAGGAGAGAAGGCCCTAAATCTTGTGGTGATCGTTGCAGACAAACCGACCATTGGAATCGAGATCCGTCAGTTGCATGTAAGAGGCCTAACCATACTCTTTCAATTAAGGGGATCAAAATTTCAGTTTAGGTACCCAAAGCTCATGAACATGCTAGGTCACACTTTTTGGGGTCTGTTCTGTGACCTGGGTAGCAGGTACTGTGCAGAAAACTGCGACCTGTCCCAGAAAATGACTTGAAAAGTGCGACCGGTCAGAGAAAGGGGGTTTCAGTGCTGTTTTTGGTTGAGATCTGGGATTTTTATGGTTGAGGGGCATAGGTGCCCCCAAGCATGTTGTGTTCATGCCAAAATGTATTTAGAAAAAGGGGAATCTAAACACATTTTTATGATGTGGTGTGCCATTTGTTTTCGTTATGGTTATGCAGTTCGAGAATGGGAATGGAGGATTACTAATATCTTTTGGTACTGCATATATGAAGCAAATGGACTAATTTTCTGGGTTGGCATACATGGTGTCACTATCCAAAAGAGTGGATTTGGAGATAATGAATTGGTGCTCTCCTAGAAAACACACAGGTTGGTCAAAAACAATGTCTAGGGGACTGGGTTGCTGATGTAAGATGAAGGAATGATGATGGGTATCATCCCTAAAGTGATTTGAAGTGATATTGGACTCTAGATGTTCTTCTAAATGGGGAAGAATAAGGGGATTAGAGTTGACACGACCAAATACACTAGGAGAGTTTTGGAGAATTGCTTTTCCTGGTCTCTCAAATATGGGTGCCCCCTTACCCAAACATTGGGTGTCATTGTAATGGCCACAAAGGGTATGTGGTTCGAATGCATGGGTTCAATGTAAGGGGGGATAGATAAGGTCAAGGGTGGTGACTACTTCCATAATTTCGTCATCGTAATAGAAGATGGGGTGACTGGTGGAAGAAAGACCACTTGACGCGACGAAGCTACCTCACTCATCATCATGAGAAGAGAGGTTCACATGCGAATCGTCACAAGGGGTAACAAAAAAAAAAGCAGATAAGGGATCCACTGATGTTGAGCCCAGGGTGATCACTGAAGGGAGGTCGAGCGAAACAGAAGGGGAAGCCTATGAGGGAGCTTCCACCGTGGATCTCACGAATGATGACCGGTAGTGGACAGTGGTCGAAGACTCTGTAATTTCGACATCCAGAGGGGGAATTTCTATAGGAGTGGATGTGTCCTCTGGTTCTGCTGAAGCAAAACACGCAAATAAGAGAGTGGTGGACTCGTTGCTCTTTTCCTCGAATTGGCGAACTGTGGCTAGAGAGGTGCGGAAGTCCTCGAGGCGGGGACAGAGGTGAGTATAATGACCATGGAAATCACACAAAGCACAGGGGTGGTTGGTGTGAATAGTATTGGGGTTCTTGGCTGTAGTCGAGGAAGGAACAGAGGTTTCCAGGACTGTAGACTCAGGGAATGTGACATTAACCATGGGCTTGAGACGAGGAAATTTAGGACAATTATGGGTGGCATGACCGACAACATCACACAAAGCACACGTAGGTGTACGATTTGGAGGCTGGTGGGGAGCATGGTTTGTCAGGGTAGCCTTGTCTTTAGGTGCCTTGTTGGGAGCTTTTCCACCCTCACCTGAAGATTTCACAATAGGAGTAAGTTCCTGTTGAGGTGGCTGAGCAACGGTAGCGAAGGGAGGGGTCATGGGGACCAGTTGAACCGGGGTCAAAGCAAGATAAGGTTTAGGCTGACCAGGCAGGATAACAGCTGGGGGATTAATGTACTAGACTGGGATCCCCAGGGTTAGGTTAGAAAGGGATAAGGTAACCATAATAGGTACCGAAAACACTCCAGGAGGGGGAGCTAGGAACGGTATCTGACCGGAGGGGTAATGTCCAGGCGGGATAACTCAGAGATGGTTAAGGCTAGGAGGAACTGTACCAGCAGGGTAAAGAGGCTCATGGATACCAGCTGTAGATGAAGGGCCAGGATGAGGGGGTCTAGAAGGCCGAGTCGAAGTGCTAGGAGTAGGTTACGAAGGGTGGGGCTGCTGACTAGCGGAAGCGGGCCGCTTGAGGGAAGCCCGAGATGATTGCATCATGCAAACATTCAATGAGCTAGGATCAGAGACAGGAGGAGGAAGACCAGGGAATGAACTAAGTAAAGAGGAGTCTTTGTAGACTCTGGGTGAGACACTGGTCAAGGGGTCGACGGTTTGATTATTGGCCACCGAAGATATGATGGACTCAGGGGAGGTTTGAGACTTCGGTTCCTAATATGTCAATTGGTTAATGGTGACTATATTTCCATTATGGGGAAAGGAAATCTTGCGGTGAACCGCAGATGGGACATCAGACATCGCATAGGTGTAGCTGCGACCTAATAGAATGTTGTAATCTAAGGGGGCATCAATGACTTCTACATCAACACAAACAATCTTGCCCACAAGAGTAATAGGACAATTGCGGAACATGCCAATGGGCTTGGAGGAGTGGCCATCCCACGCTCAGAGGGTGATAGTGGAAGGGTCCAACTCAGGGGATCTGATTTGCTTCCAAATCAAAGCGGACATCACATAGGTGGATGCCCCTTCATCAATGTTACAACGGGAAACGTTTGCGTTCCGGATCTTGATGGGGATTTGGAAAGTGACAGAAGCAGGAAGGGGAGGATGTTTTGACCAGTCAACATCGAAGATGATCAAACGATCATCTGAAGGATCTATAGTGCCCATGGTAGATAGTAGAGATTTTTGTTGTGAAGGGCACGACTAGAGGAGTTCCAGCATTGAGATGGTAGCAGGAGATTGTGCCAAATCATCTACTATACTATACGAATGGGAAGCTTTTCTAGAAGCAGCGTTTTGGCGTAATGGTCCCTTGGGGATCTTGGTATGAACCTATGCCTTAGGCGGAGGGATCTGTAAAGGACCATTGGTTGTCGAAAGAGGCTCTGTAGAACCTGAAGAAGGGGGCTCGGGGGCAGACGTAGCGAGAGGCTTGTTGTACTAATGGAACCGAGTCTGAAGGTTGAGGTCAATGGTAATAGGTTGGTCAGAGTTCATCATGAGAATATGGTGATCAGAGGTACCAGATGGAGGAGGTTGAGTGGCCGCCTGACCTTCAGGTGGTTGGGTAGCCACGAATCCTAGCTGAGGGAAACGATTAGTAAACACAGCCGACTGACTAGGCTCAGCATTGGGAGGGACGGAAGGGGAGGCTTACTGTCCTCGCGATGCTGCTTGAGTCTCCCACATCTCCCGCATTCTGTGGTAAAAGAGGATAACCGTGGGTGTAATGACCATAGACACCGTAACATGAAAAAGGCTTATTCGTGCGAAGAAGCCTGTCCTGCTTGGGCTGAGTGCCCTATTGCTGGTTAGCAGTGTTAGGTGCATTACCTTGGGGATTAGGTCCATGATTACTGAGGGTAGATTGATTTTGAGTGCCTTTCCTCTTATTTTTGGAAGTAGGAGGATTAGTTTCACCCTGCTGTGCATACACCTGCTCGTGAGGGGGTGGTGGCTGCTGTTGCGGGGGTTGAGAAGGAAAGGGAGGTGGGGGTGCTAATGCTTGAGGAGCTAGAGAACCAAGCTGTGGATACAGATATTAAGGAGGTTGGGTAACATTGTGGTAAATAGGTTGGGCAAAAGGAGGAGGCACGCCGTATCCTGGATACATGCTACCGGGAGGGGGAAAAGTGCTGGAGGTGTTGGCCCCTCCCTGAGGGAAACCATAGCCCATGGGAGGCTGAGCGTATGGATGAGAAAGAGCTCCAATGATACCGTTGGTGGCATGGGATGCCCCCAGTGCATTGGCACCATCGGGTCTAGGGAGATCAGGTAATATGGTATAAACATAACCCGACTGAGAGTAGATCAGGTCATATTTTAATGCAATCTGGAGAGCATATTCTTCGGTTTGAGGGAAATGCGATGCGACATCTTTGCTTATAGCAGGAAAAATGGATCTAAGGAACCAGTCCATGTAGACACGGTCTTCGAAGGTAGGGGCTCAACATAGGCTCTTTCTTCTCCGCCATTCCTAGACATGATCAGATAGGCGGGTCACAGACGATTGATGGAAAGAAGTCAAAATTTCGGTACCAGTGTCATAACGAAGGGGAAGCTGGAAATAAGACAGAAAAGCCTGGGCAAGAGTCGCAAAGGTGGTATGAGAGGAGGAGGCCTGATCAAAATACCACTTTGAAGCTTCACCAGTAAGAGTATGTTGGAACAACCGAAGACGGACAGAGTCATCGGTAATGAAGTTAGACGAACACCACATGTGGAAAGGTCGAACATGATTTGTAGGATCTTCTCCAGCAAGACCTTCAAACTCGGGGATGTCGGAAGGGAGCTTGGTTGGCATAGCATGCCAACCAACATCATGGCGTATAGGGTCATTGATCAACTGGTTAAAATCAGGAAGACTAAGGCTTGCCATATAGGGGAGCAAAGGAGGAGCTGGGATAGTTATTGTTGCAGTCCCACTAGTAGTATTCCCAGCATTAGGGTCGGGGCTACCACCAGCGTTAGGTCCTGAACCAGAAATGGTGAAGGTGATAGGGGGAGAACTGGGGATGGAACCAGAAGGGGAACCCAATGATTCAGAAGAGGAGTCGGAATACGGACTCAGTGGAGGACTAACTCGAATCCTACATGGAGGAGTAAGTCTTCCTACCGGAAACTGAGGATGAAGGCCAAGAAGTCTCTGGGATAAACGCCTTGGAGGCGCAATGATGAAAGCACAAACACGAAAAAAAGGGAAGAGAGAGCAACAAGGGCAAGGAGGTGCAGGATCAACTGATTACAATGTCGAAACAAGGGTAGAAAGGTGCAGGATCAATTGATTACAATGTTATAGTCTTTTCCTCGCGATTTTAACCAAGTTCTTCTTCACTTAGGGTGTGTGTGTTAAGTGTGTAAATTTTAATTTTTAAACCCAGACGTTTGTAGAGAAAAAGAAAAAGCGTGTTGTATAACTGAAAATAAATCTGCAGATAACAGTATATGAAACTGAAATAATAGAAAATAAACAACTAATTATGCATTAATCTAAACCCAAGGAGGCGGGCCTCTCAACAACTAGTCTATAGGTGGGTAAAAACCTAGTCAAAACACACCAAAATAGTCAATAGATCTAAAGTCCAGAGGGAAAATGATCTAAAGGTTAGATCTACTAGAAATAGGTGCAGACAACAACAAAAAATTAGAAGGAAAATTGCTGCAAATGAGGTGGAAAAAGGCTACAACCTGGAGGGAAGCAGAGGGGACCCTAGAGGAAGACCCTAACAAAACTGAAAAGAGGTGTTTTGGATGGATAAATAACCAATCTGAAGTGGATCTGAAGGTAAGGGATCAAATCTGAAAAATGGCTAAACACACTAAAATTTCAGACGATCTGCTGCAGCTAAAACTCTTCCATGAAAGGTGGAGGGTACTGAAGCCCTAGGGGGCTAGGTTCCCACTTTAATGAGTAAAATAGAACAAGTACAGGTCCAAAATGGGCAGAGATGGAGGTCAGACAACCCTAAGCAAAGGCCCAGACAAACCCATAAAAATCTCAGAAAAATTCCTGCAAAAAGTTCAGGTCGCAGTTTCTGAACTATTTTCTGCAGAGGTCGCAGGTTTTGGCCTGTTTTCTGCACCCTAGAGGTTCAGGTCATAGGTTTGGGCCCAAAAAATGCGACCTACACTTTCGTCACTCTCGGGAGTAGGTTTCAGAAAATTTTGTCGTATCAGCTACGACTAATGCCTATCACCTGCGCAATAGGTCTGAAATCACACGAAAGTTATAATTTTTAGTGTTTTAGGGTTTTATAGGTTAAAAAAACATCAAGAAAATCAAAACAAGAAGCTGAAGAGAAATCCTAGGGTTTGAAGCTGCTAGTCATGCAGGGATCTGAAAAACGACAAAGGTTGTAATCATAAACCCTTGTGGAGTCGCCAATTGTTAGTATGAATCTAATTGCAAGCGTACGATAAAAGCCCACTTTAGCTGTGCATAAAAAACAGCCCTAACATCAAATATGGCTGCTAATTTCTTTAGATATGCAATTAGTTGACCAAGATAAATGCTGCAAAATCTATATCTATGCAGTAAAAGACATTAAGCAGTAAATAAAAGTAAGAGTTGCTCGATGCATCCAACATACAAGACAAGAATATTTTTAAAGAATTTTTGTATTTTTGACACCTGGGAAGGGAACATAGAAAGATGTTACCAGTCCCCCTCAATGGGATGGGTTTTTGTAAGTCCTCAACACTTCAGATCTAAAATCTCTCTCTCTTGATGGTGTAGAAAACCCAGACAAAAATGGAACTCAAAGGGAGCTCACAAGAAAAATGGTAGCAAAATATGACAATGAAGGAGGATCAAAGTCAGACCAAAAGTATAGATCCAGAGTGATCTTTAGGCAACAAAAGGTAGTGAATGAATGTAAAAACCCTTCTATTTATAACAAAATATTGAGTTAGTCTAGATATTGGTGCATAATTAAAATATTATTAACCAAATCAAGATCCAAATTTTATGGAATATTTTATTATATTTATTGTTGGGAAAAAGAATTTGACTTTGGTCAAATCCCTTTATTTGTAAATAATAAATAAATAAATGATTTATTTATTATTTTAAGGATGTGGATGAGTAATAATCAAATAAATAATGATTTATTTAATTATTTATAAATGATTTAGTCAAATTTAACAAGGAATATTATTTAAATAAGGGTTAAATAATTATTCCTAGAAAATAATAAGATAAATAATGATTTATCTAATTAATTTTCCTGTTTTGGGTTAAATATGACCAGGAATATTAATTAAATTGCTGTTTAACTAATTTTTCCTTGAGTAAAATCAAACAAATGTGGATTTATTCAATATTCCTTCATGCAGTTTCTTGTTTAGACCATAAACAACTTAATAAATGTGGTTTACTAAGTTATTTTTTATAGTGAAAACAATTTTACTTAGGGTAAAATTGGTCTTACATGTAAGGGTTGTCAGTTCTTCCCGTATGTCATTGTTGGATGGTTATTCAGGCTACAACCAAATTCTGGTGCACGAAGATGATTAGGATAAGACATCATTTACCACACTATGGGGCACCTTCAAATATGCCAAAATTCCATTTGTTTTCAAAAATGCAGGGGAAACATTCCAGCATGCCATGGACATAGCATTCTCCAATGAAAAATATGTTTTCTTGGTTGTTTACTTAGATGATTTGACAATGCTTTCACATTCTAACGAAGAACATTTGCACCATTTAAAGATTGTTTTCGAAAGATGCAGAAAGTTCGGAATATTACTCAACCCAAAGAAAAGTGTGTTTGCTATGGAGTAAGGTAAACTCCTTGGTCACATCATCTCCAAGGATGGGATCTGGATTTATCCTTCCTGTGTTCAAGAAATTCAAAAAATTGATTTCCCTCGCAACAAAAAGGAAGTGCAAGCATTCAACGGTAAGATGAATTTCTTACATAGATTCATTCCTTATTTAGCAGAGAATATTAGATATTGACAAACATGTTGAAGAAAGATAATGATGTGAAGTGGTCTGAAGATGCCCGAAAATATTTCCATTCAGTTAATTTTTCCTTGACTACTGCCCCGGTTTTGATAAGTCCTGATTAAACTAGTGATTTCATAATATTTTCATTTGCTTCCGAGCACACTATGGCAGCAGTCTTGATACAGAAAAGGGACAAAAAATAATTACCAATTGCATTTTTTAGTCGCAATATTAGAGATGCAACCCTTTGCTACAACATCATAAAGAAACAGGCTCTAGCTTTGGTTAAAGCACTTAAAGATTTCAGAGTTTACATATTGCATTCACACACTTTTTCCTATGTAACTAATGTAACTGTGAAAGAATTTCTCATGTAGATAGACCCAGAAGGTAGGAGAGGAAGATGGATAGAAGCTTTATTGGAGTGTGACCTTGAGATCAATCCCACCAAGCTGATCAAAGGTCAGGACCTAGCCAAGATCATGGATGAGTCAAATCTTCATGCCCTTGACATCAATTTGATTTCAGCTTTGTCCAAAAATGAAGAAGAAGTGAATCTCATTCCAGTATCCAATATATTTTTGTCATGTTCACGATATTCTGATATTGTTTATGTTTTGCAACACCTAAACCCTCTTGTAGGCACGACTAAGAATTAAGATAGATATTTGAAACTCAAAGCTTCAAAGTATTCATATTGGATAATGCACTTTAGTGGAAAAAATACTGGAGGTGTGTCACTGAACTGTTTGGTCGAAGAAGAATCTAAAGAAGCGATGAATGACTTACACAAAGGAGATTATGGGGGCCACCTATATTGGAATACCACAACCAATAAAATATTGAGAGCAGGATATTATTAGCCAACACTTTTTGCAGATGTTTACAAAGCAGTAATGAGCTGCCATGAATGCCAAGTTTTTCAGGGTAAGAGAAAGCTTCTCCCGTTGCCTCTTCAACCGATTTCAGTCCATGCACCATTTTAGCAGTGGGGCCTTGATTTCATAGGCGAGATTCACCCAACATCATCCGCTCAGCGCAAGTGGATATTGAAAGCCACAAACTACTTTACAATGTGGATTGAAGCATTCCCGACCAGGCAAGCTACAGATTCTGTTATCATTCAGTTTTTAGAAACTAATATTCTGTCCCGTTTTGGTTGTCCTACAAATATTATCACAGATAACACGGCAACATTCAAGTCTAATAATATGACTGAGTTTTGTGACATATACAAAATTAAGTTGGGAAACTCTACAACTTACTACCCGCAAGGTAATGGATTTGGGGAGTCCTCTAACAAGTCATTGGTCAGTATCATTAAGAAGATGTTAGAGGCGAATAAAAAGAATTGGCACAAGAAGCTGATTAATGCATTGTGGGCAGATTGGGTGAGTAATAAAAATTCTATTGGTATATCTCCTTTTCAAGTTGTATATGGGGTCGATACTGTGTTTCCTTCATCATTATCAGGCCTGGTAATGAAATTATTGTAAGAATTAGGGACTGAAGAAAATGACATACAACGTCGTACTAATCAAATGATACACCTCTAGTAGACAAGGGATGAAGTATTTTAGAATACTTCAAGAATTCATGACAGGATAAAGAAGATCTATGATCGAAAAAATAAGGAAGACAATTTCAAGATAGGAGATGTGGTACTCTGTTGGGATTCCAGGAATGAAGAAAAGGGTAAACATGGTAAATTTGGGAATTTATGGAAAGGGCTGTATCAGATTTCAACTTGTCCGGGACATAATGCTTATTTACTTGAAGAGATGAATGGACAAGAGTGTTTAGGAGGGCCAGTTAATGGTAGGCTCCTAAAACACTATCTTTTTTTAAACAAATTTCTCAATCATTTTTCCATTTCATTATAAATATTAGTTACATTGTCTGCAAGTGTGAAGTAGAAAACCAATGGAGTTCGGAGCCAGAAGTGAAGGCCATGGAGCTTCAATAATTTTCTTCTATTTTCAAGTTCATTTTTCAGTCAAGTAAGTCAGTATTGAGTCAAGTTTTAGTCATTTGATTTTTCATTGAGTTAGTTTATTTCTTCAGTTGTGAGTTTTCAGTCAAATTTTTCGGTTTGACTTTTTGACCATATTGGCCCAAGGAATAAGCACTGATCTGCAAAATTCAGAGTTCTATGGTTCTTGACATCTATTTCAGAGCTATCACCCCCAATAAGTCCAATTTTAGTGTCAGTATTTTCATACTGCCATCAGTGATAAAAAATACTCTTTTCATATCATTTTAGGAGTCCCACTCAGAAATTTTTAATCATTCCATTAGGTCATGTAAACAATTCAATCACTGATGGTAGCGCTAGCCACCTACTTCAATCTCCCTCAAAATATATACTTGTTGGCCCACCTTCATGTCTTGATGAGCATATTTCAGTTATGAGAGTCTATTTCATCATGCATTATGTCAGTCAAAGTCACCATGAAGTCTGGTCATTCAAGGTCCCATTGGGTCACTAGGTTTCATTTTTCAAGGTTCAATAGCACACCATTTCATTTGCATAAGGTTAACAAAAATAATGAGAGTAATCCAAATAATATCCCTTCATCATCTGAAAGGATTTGTCAACATGTAAAGATGATCTCCAAGGGAGATTTAAAAAGTTTAAATTCTGCTTTCAAGTTATTATTTCTATTCTATAATGTAATTTTATTCAAAAACAAAGATGTAATTTATTTTTATTTATGTAATTTTATGTTCACTATATGTAATAAGTACTATTACCAAGCTGCAAATTCAACTCCAAAAGACAAGTTGAACACCAAGCAAAAGAAATCAGAGAATGCCAAACTCCAACATCATCAACCTGCAAAGAAAAAGTCAAAGTGTAAAAGAGTGTTTTCTAAAATTTTGAAAGGTGAAAATGAAACATTAGAAAGTGGGTTTTGAATGAAAAGATTAATTTAACACAAGTATAAAATCCCCCATGACATCAAGAGAGACCTCATTTGTCTCTTACCACCATCGAGAATCCTCAGGAAAGCAGGGTTTTCAAGTTTTTTAGGCCAAATCAGCAAAACAGAGGAAGGCGTTGTGCGTTCTCTTCTGGCGCTACGCGTTCTCTTAAGGAACTGCGCGTTTTCTTAAGGCACTGTGCGTTCTCTTAAGGCACTGCACGTTCTCTTAAGGCTCTATGCGTTCCCTTTAGGGGCTACGCATTTGACCATTTTCTTCAACAGATGCCTGTAAAGCCTCAAAACTTCAAAAAACATCCTCCAAACTTCAACATTGATTTTTCAAAGCTTCCAAAAAAAAAGTAAGTTTCAATTCCATCTCATTGAATGAAATTCCATCTCATCTGCCCTGACCTAGTCCCCTTGACCTAATCCTCATCCAACAAGCCCAACCCAATCAAATCAAAACAAAACCCTTCTGCATTTCATAGCTAGCCCAAAACCTTTTCATCCAGCCCTCCCGGTTGTGATTTTTGTGGAGAGAGACCTCTCTGACTTGGTAGGGCTAGATACCAAGTTAGAAGTTTGGTCTGTGGTTACCTCTGTTGGGATATCTTCTTCAGCCTTGGATATTTAGCGGAGTGATAACATGACACACTAAAAACCCTCTTACTTAGAACAATTAGGGATGAGTGGATTGATCTCCTTAATCTCATGAGTAGAGGAGATGTATACCAATTGTCATTTGAAGAAATTTATGAAACATGCAAGCGCATATCAAGAGGAAGGGAAAGAGTCAGTAAATCAAAATCAACATTGGTAAGGCAAGAGGAACTTGGAAACTTGCTTGATAACTTTAAAACATAAATTCTTATCAATCTAAGTGAAGAAGTAGAAATGTTAAGAATGAAAAATGAGAAAAAAGAAGATGTTGATATTTCTGTTATCCATGCAGAATAATATGCTACTAAATGTTGTTCATCATTCCCCAGGTTTAAATAATTTTACCAAGAAGACAATGGAGCAAGGAAATCACTAAAGAAGCTATATTATGTAGCTCCTTGGAGACCCTGACAACCTAGTCAACTTGATATGATGCAAGGACCCACTTCACAATTTCAAGCTTATTCACATCCATCTCAAACTAATTGGGACACACTCCCTTGATGGAAACCTTGGCCATCTCAACCCCAAAACCAATCTTGGAAACATGGTTGGCAAGAACCTTATTGGGAAAATCCACAATATCCTCAATATTTCCCTGCATATCCTCCATACCCAACTTCATGCTATCCCTACCATCCACCTCCACCACAACCACGACCTCAAACATATCCATCTCATATATCCACCCCCACTCAACTACCTGTACCACCATTTCCAAACCCGCACCATGAAGTATCTCAGCCCACTTACAATGCTGAGGTACAACACTACCAAACATATCCTCTTGATCTAGATGGTATTCATCTTAGTTCAAGAAAGGTATTGCAAAGAAGAGATTTTCTTAATTTCATTGAAGGAAAACATCAAGAAGAAGAAGATCAAAATGAGGAGATCAAAAGATCAAGGGATGCACTTGATGAAGAGCCGACATCAGAATCAGATGCTGAGAGAGTTTCCTCATGTTTACCAACATTTCCTCCATGTATTCAAGAGAACAATCAATAAAAAGAGGGAGATTTGAATGTCATAATAGAAGAGGACATACAAGGTGATCCAACTCAGCAAGTGTACCAGGGGCATCACAACTATATTGACATATGGTTCTAGACAGTCATTAATTTGCAGCAACACACTTTACTCCAACAATACTTGATACAATCCAAGTCAAAGAAATTCATCTCTCATATTCAGGTACATTTCAAAGCATGTATTCCAAGTGTGCACATGATTTTATCTGTCATCTTGATGTGTACATGGCTCCATTGGAATAATTCCTATACTTGAAAAAGGTTTTTTTTTTTTTTTTTTTCAAGTAGAGTAGGAAAGTGAATAAAGAAAAAGAATAAATAATAAAAGGGAAAGAATAAATTCTTAGGTGAAAACCTCTTTTGAGGCGTTTGAGATTGGATCACTAATTTAAAACCTCCGTGAGGCGGTCATTGGGTTGAAAAAAAAAGAGAAAAAAAAAAAATCCTAGGTGAAAGCCTCCTTTGAGGCACCTAAGCAAACCTACTAATGGAAAACCTCATTGAGGCATCTAGTAGGCCTTCAAAAAAAAAAAAAAAAAAAACCACGTCTCCATGTATCTCTCTCTAATGAATGCAGGTGCTATCCAACCTTTGCAAGCAGAAAAACATCAAGTTGGCACAAAAAGAAAATTTGGTCAACACCCTGGTCAAAGGTAGTCAAAATTGGACTTCCTCCTCCCATGCTCAGAAGCTTCAAAAGGACCTCAAGAAAATTATCACATGCAGCTTCAGAGCAGCTTCAGAACCACCGAAGATAGCTTCAACATCCATATGAACAACTTCAATATCGCCTGCAAAAAAAAATCAATGGTAAGGCTCAGGTATGAAATCATCTAATTTTTTTTTTGAATCTATTTTAGCTTAAGAAAACATTAAAAAGTGTGAGAAAGAAAGTTTTTTTACAACCAAAATCAGTAGCAGGGCAACCTCAACCTTATCTAGCAACTAGCCTCACTTTTTCCACCAAGAAGAGGAACAAGACAAAAGTAAAAATGACTTGAGAAAGGGGGTAGTAAGCAGTTCACGTAATGGAAGACAAGGAGTGCCAAAGGGGTAAATAAGGGTGAAATCAGTTCACAGAAAAATAATTGTGAGTTTATTCTGCATGCAATTAAAAAAGAAGAAGAAGAAGAAGAAGAAAGAAATAAAAGAAAAGAGAAGAAAAGAAAAATAAAATAAAAGGTGGATCCACCACCACTTGGCATGCGAAACATATTTTATTAAGGCATCTGAGGACCTCCATGAAGCACCTATGGGAAAAAATGCAAGAAGATTAGCAGGAGGAGCAGCACATGGGCTAATAAACAGAAAAAGAAATAAGCTAGCATGCAGGAAGAACCAAAAGGCAGGGAGGATGAATAGGTTGCTCAGAGGATGAGCAACAATTTCAGTAGGGGGGTGATGATGGGCCTCTAAATTAGACATAAAATAAGGCCCATATAATTTTTCTTAGGCCCATCTAACCTTCCTTATGAACATAAAAGAAATATTAAATCTATCCTTCTACACTTAATAATGTTTACTTATACTTTAATATGTTCTTAGGAAGGTTTAAAGGTAATTGAATATTTGTGCCTAATATTGGTTATTTTTGTAGAATATTGTGAGAATATTGGGAATATTATGTAGATTTGGAGAAGGAGATAATTTAGTGATATTCTCCCTACCACTGGAAGATCAAGATTGAAGAATAAATGAGCACAATGTCAGGAAATTATGGAGAAATATTGGAGAGATTCAAGGGGTTTTTCCACCCTCCTTAACTATCAAAGGAAGCCAAGAAAACTGAGGATGAAGTGCACTCAATATATGATTTACTTGGAGTCAAAGTGGTCTCAATAACTATTTTCTAGGGAGCTGTTGGTAGTTTCCATTAAGCATAAATAAAGCTGATCAAGAGCTAATTAGGGTCGATTACATTTCCATTCCATTTGCATTCCATTCCATCCCACACCATTCTTTTCCATTCTATTAGGCTTTCGCTGTTTAAGACCTTCGAGATGTAATAAGACTGTATTTTGTAATGCAATGAGTAGTTAGATGTTATTTTATTGATCTAGTTTCAGAGAGCGAGGCTCATGGGTTAGGGCCCAATCCATGTGCCTTAGCTTCTCTGTTGTTATCATTCTTTCCTTTCTGTCATTTAGCTAGTTTTGTTTATGTCATTTAGTTAGTTCTGCTTCTAATAGTTTCATTGTCATTTAGTTTTTGATTTCAGTGTGTTGCTATAGTTTTTTCATTTGCTTATGAGAGTAATAGAATAGAGGAAAACTCCAAAAGTTGTGGATCAAGCCTTCCCCTATCATCTCTGTCCATAGAGTTCGAGGAGGGTAGATCTTCCCATGGGCCAAAAATTACTTTCTGTTCATTGTTTCTGAGTTTAGGGAAGAAATTGCATTACTAGTCCGAGTCTTTCTTTCACTGTATTATCGCGCATTCATCTGTTTTTCGTGCATAGATCAACAGGGTTGTTTGCAGTAATAAGCATCAAAATTTCCAGAGAATTTCATTAATCTGTTTTGCTTCATTTTCCAATTCCTCTCTATCTCTGTGTTACACTTCTGAACCTTGCTGTTGCACCTCCATTTCCCTCCTTTTTCTCTTCTTATCAGTTGTCGCACCCCTTTTATTCACAAAAACTAATTAAAAGTTTGACCTCCGCCTTTATCCTCGAAACTCCTGCTCACCATACTTCGCTCATCACAAATCATAGATCTTTTGCATTCTTTGTTTATGCTCTCCCATTCCAAGCCCCAATTGCAATATTCTTTCTGTACTCTGCCACGTCATTTGACTTATCACATTTTGAATTTCGCTCCACTGTCCTGTCGCATTTCTCATTTCACAGTTTCTTTCCCATCACATTTCACATTTCACTCTCGTTACCGAACAACACTTCCGCTTCTCTACCAGCCTTGCAATATTGCGATATTGCATATCGCATATCGCATTGCCATCCCCCCATCGCATTTATCATTTTGAAATTCGAGCCTCATCGCATCTCGCACTTCGCACATTCCTCCCGATTGCACTTCCGCTTCTCCAACAGCCTTGCGATATTGTGATATTGCAATATCGCATATCGCATATTGCATTGCCATCCTCCCATCGAAATTTCACCATCACACTTTTCAAGGCCACCATGTCCAAAGAATTTTTGCGATATTATGCGTTGTAATAAAGTCCAAACACATTTTTCACTTCTAAGCCTTGCATTATGTGCCTTAGCCTTCCCTTGACACCTTTAACCCCTTTTCTTCTCTGAACTGCAATCAACACTTTTTCAATTAGAATTAAGTCATGGATAGATGCCTGGACAGAAGCATGGTAGATAGAGCATAATATAAGTAGGGTGTGTTTAGTCGTTTGGCCAAGTTAAGTGTGATTTAAATTAGTTTCTTTTCTGCCATTTCTTTTCAGCAAGTTAAATTAGTTTCCTTTTCGTCATTTCCTTTCTGCAATTTAAATTAGTTTCTTTTATGCCATTTATTTTCAGCAGGTTAAATTAGTTTCCTTTCCTATAATTTCTTTTCCGCATTTTAATTTAGTTTCTTTTCTGTCATTTTCTTTCTACAATTTATTTTAGTTTCATTGAAGTGTGACAGACTTCACCGAGAAACTCTAGATGTAGCACCCTTTCGTAGAGCGGAAGAGGATGACATGAGTAGAATGCATCTGATGTGTATATAGCACTGTCACCTCCAAGTTTGTACGAACCCCGGGTTGATAAAGTAAAGTAGGGTAGCAGCCCCTGGGAGTTGTAGCACTCTTGGTGCAATACCAGGGCTCACCAGTGTGCATTTTCTCTTGTCGATTTTAGTTGTATCTATATTTCGTTATATTTGCTTAAGCTTATCTACCTCTGGTTGAACAAGCCATTAATCTCACAAACAACTAGCGAAGACCCGATATTCTCATAGAGTCGCCTAATTGGAAAAGGAGAACAACAAATAAATGGATAATAAACGAGAATGAACTATGAATAACGGTTGAACATCAATAGATAACCTATTCCCAATCCATAAAGGTGGTTAGACCAAAAATTAGAGAATAACACGACCCTTACCCTCCATCCTGCACACATCTCCTCGAATCCCACTTCTTTCGTGGTTGTTTCCAATCTGGCCTGCAATCCTTTGGACTAATCCACGTTGTTATGCTTGTCCCTTTCCCTTAATTTTTTTTTCTTTGTCATCTCTAGTCTGCCTACTTGCATCTTACAAGCCAATCACCATGGTGCCACTTAGTCCCCTCTCCCTTGCTTGCCGCCTGTCAGCCTCCATGGCTGCCACCAAACTAGTCAACATCCCATGTAGTCATCCCCTTCCACCTCAGCTTTGGAATTCGTGTCTCGAACTCAGACCATTTATTTTATTAAATTTACAATGCTTATAATAATTGAGGAAATTTAATTAGGGGTTATTGCACCTTAAATTATTCTCCTCCTCGACAGGGGATTTAATGTTCCTTCAAGGCATTTGAGTTGGATTTGGTTGATTTTATTCAAAATTTTCCTCTGAGGACTTCAAATTTTCATATCTATTATTGGAGGGAGGATGAAGGTTCAAGCCTACTCGAATGAGGCCTCTTAAATGGATGATTCTCATGCTTCCTTGAAACTATTTTGAATGCTCCATGGTTATGATACTTTAAGAATATGGCAGAGGGATAGAAGGAGAGTGAGATGTTGGAAATTTTGGACTAATTTTTGCAAAGTTCCCACAATTCGAAAAAAAATTACATTTAAAATCAATTTTCTCATAATATAGATCCTAAATACGGGATCAACCCTCGAATTCAATCTAAATCTCCTCAGGGAGTCGTTTTTCAATTAAGAACTTGTAATGTAGCGACCCAATTTGTCACCTATGGCTTTAAAAATACCATCATTGTAGCAATGAAAGGGAATATAAAACAATATAATAATCCAAATAGGTGTAGACTATATTTCCATGGAAGGATTAAAATCTAGCATCCACTGGGGGAGAAACATTCTACTAGAGCCCATGAAATAGGGCCCAGATTCATAGATCAAATCCATGTCCTCTTTGCTTTCAAAAATAAAAGAAAAATAATTGTTTCCTCGATATAAAGTACCAATGGGCTCATTATCTGCCCAATTGTTAGAGATCCGTTCTAAAATAGAGCTATAATTTTGTGAAAGTTTTGTAAACTCACTAATCAACCTTATTTCCTTAAGGGTGTTAAAGTTCTTCTTCACAGAGGCAACAAACCCAAAATCAAGAGAAGGAATTGTATCCACCATTTTACAAATCTATCATGGGACAAAGATCCATGACCATCCACACCAATATTGGAATGACCACCCATTATACAAGTAATGAACTCAATAGAACTAATTGAGATAATAAATCAGTCAAGCCAATAACAAGCCAAGATAGTAGAAAACCAAGTTTTAGACCTTGAATCAACAACATGAACTCTTGATCTTCCACGAAGACTAAAGAACTCTACACACATCCACTACACACAACCCAAATTTGCAAACAAATCCATCGATCCATTATGTAGACATGCAACAAGCTAGGAGAAGCAATGAAAACTAGGAAACCATAACCACTCTTTCCCTTAATAGATTCAAGTCCATGAAATTAAAATATAGAAGAAATTTATTTATCACCAGGAAAGAACATACTAATAGATTTATTTTCCTGCAATCTAGGTCGTTTTAGATTTAATCCAGTTATCTCTAGTTTTTAGACTAATGACTCTACTCAATAAATATGGATTAAATAACCTTTCTTTTGTTTTCGATATGATTTCATTAGTGACAGACCAACAACACAAACCATGTGTTCTCTTTATTATATAATTAATACAAAAAATCACCCCTAGCTTACAAAAAAAACAAATAATGGCGTTGACATCTCAACTCAAATGTTTGAAATTTCATTTCCATTATGTGAATATGTTAATATGGGCATCAATAAGGTTATATGTCCAATACAAAGCTTAATATGAATTGGTTCTTTATTAAGTGTATTAATGCCAACAATTTAAAAAATAATAATAATGAAACAATGCATACAAATTGTATGATCACTATCCTTGCCATGAAACAAAAAGAACAGCCAAATGCATAATATTTATACAAGCACTGGTAAAAAAAATTGATGCAAGCACTTGTTTTATGTAATAATTATATGGGAACCAACGCATTTTGTTTTATGTATGCATTAGAGCATGTTAATTAAACATAATATGTGTTACCAATATGAGCAACGGATACAAAACCTCTAGACGTTCAAATTTTTTAAGTTAGGGAATATCCATTAATTTTTGTTTTTAAAACCTCCCCTATGAATGGAAAAGGTTGTAGTGGAAGTTTATTTGAAAAATTTATAAGCTTGAAATATTAAAACCCTCCACTACAAGGTATTTTCCTTGTAGTGAAACAAGTGAAGGTAACCTAGGACTAGAAGGGATGCCAGACCTTTTTTGTTCTCAACCAACAAGATGTGCCTTCTATTACTAGATTTTATACACAAAATTTAGCTAAAGGAGCTTGCATTCTATCACTGGATTTGATTCATAAGAACTATTTCAAGGTCTAAATTCAGTCTATAAAGATAGTAAAAATGAGAAAATATAGTTTTATTGAAGGTGAGACAATTTAGAAATGGATTTATCTAAGCAATATGGGAAAAAGGACCTTGATATGCTAGACATTAGACCCATTTTTCTTTTCTAGCACATCTAAATGGTTACATTCATCCATTTCTCCATGACCACATGTGTTAACACCAGAAAATCGTACAGGAAAAAGACATTAAAAATGTCAAGCATAAGGTACATACAAATATTTTCAGAGACGAAATACATTAGGAAAGACCAAAAATTTAAGTTTTCCTAAGGTTCAGATGGAAATTAATGGACAATGCACCAACATCAAAGGATTTTTGCGCATAGCATGGTTATTCCTTTGATAGTAGCGCGGTCCTGAAGATGGAAAAATGTCACCATCCGAGACCACTTGATACGCTTGGCCAAGATGATTCTCTACATAGTACTTTTGAGGACAGACGAATTCGAGCCACCTTAAGAAGGCATGCAGCCCACGAAGGAATCTCCTCCCCACTCTTGGGTCACTATCAATCTTGGGCCAAGGGAGGGAATAGAAGTTCAAAAAAATCCTATATAAACTAGCCTTTGGAAGATGAAATGGAGACACATTGTTATGCTAGAAAAATTTCTTCATGGCAAACTAGCTTGCAAAGTCCAGTAGAGGGATTAGAAGGACTCATATGTTGGCCACCCAAAATATCAGTCCAAGAGAGAGAGGTTCACCATTTGATCTTGATCTACCATCCTTTGAGAGAGGGACAAGGTGCTTGCAAGAACATGAGGGAAGGAGCCCGCCTTGTTTTGGGTATTTGAGCTCCATAACTCAAAGGACCCGCTTCAAGAGTTTAGCATTGTATCTTTTTCACCACCATCACCTAATAAAGGGAGAATTCTCCACTTTTTTTATTAGGCTGTTTGCTCCATCGAGCATTTGTTTTTGTATCTTTTGTTCTATTATGTGTGTTGTATGCTTAGTTTTCCCTCCAAACTTAGTTTACATTATGTTAAATATGTTCCATTGATAATGAACAATCATTTTTCTCTGTGACCTTATGCAGGTAGCAACCAACTTGCTAAAGAGGTGTGTTTGGTACACCCTTGCACCAAATACACTACCACATGAATGGCGACTCCACTGGATTCTTTCTTTTGAGTTAATGGTTGTTTTTGCAAGTCCTTCTTCCCTCTCACTTTGCTGCAAACCACCCTTACATTTTCTCTGCATATATCATCACACTTAGTGAAAGTTTTACACAACAAAGAGGGAAAATTTTTCTTCATTCTGCTCGACAGTGCACCTTGTGCTTCGACAGACGTGTACTTGCGCCTATGTGAAGATAACCCGCGCAGCATACCAGCAAGCAAAAAAATTTATACTTTTTCCCATTTGTGAGGTGATTGGAAAGCCCTAATAATTTTCCATCACCGTGTTTTTGCATCTCACTACTGTTAGGACACTTAATTGCTATGCTTAACCTCAGATTAGATTAGCAACTAGGTAGTTTTAATTTTAGTGTTTTATTTTACAAATTGCACATAGTTTAAGTAGGGAGAAATTAAGTGGCCTTAAATCCACACATGTTTTCCGAACAAATCATTTGCTGATAATTATACAGAACATGTAGCTTAATTATTCAAAAGTAAGTGGCCCATGATATCCACACATCTTGTACTAATTCAATGTTTTTCAATTTTTGCATTAGATTAATTCAATTTTGCATTAATATTTGGGACTAGGATCAAAGTGTCAACAAATAAAAAAAGTAATATCTACCACCCTTGCACCTCTCGGTGATCCTGGGTATGCATATGAAATATTTCCTAAGAAAGTTTGAGCTACCATCTCCCTATAGTGAAAATGTAGTCTAACTAGGAAAGGTGTAAGCGACCCATAATCCACACATCATTTCAATTTCTTGCAAGGAAAAATCACACATAGGGTAATTAGAAACATATTGTAAAGGATAATCACATATCCAAATCTCAAAACACTTGTGATTTTTCACTCCAAAGCACACACGAAGCATCGGTAAGAATTAGACCATAAGGCACCTAGTGTTTTGGGAACTTTTTTCTCTTCTTACAGTTGCTTCACCAAAACACACCCTAAAGAAAAATTGAGACTCTCTAAAAATAATCATTAAATTAACTCACTAAATTCTTCCCACAGGGGGCACAAAAGAAATTAAAGTTAAGTTTAGGACCATTGGGGGTAGGCATCCAATAAGCCACCATGGTTATAATACATTTTGAAACATAGATGTTGACATTTTAGGGAGCTTCAAACCTGTTTATTCGCCCATGGAACGAATACCCGAGCATTACACAATCCCGTTTCAGAGGGGGTTAAGCTTAGGCCCAGTGCGTGCGATACTCTTTGGGGCTACTTGGCCCATCTAGTGATCAGTAGTGGTAATCAATTACCAAGAAGCTCAAGAATCGAATGCTCACGTGGGGCGAAGATACTTTATTGGCCAAAAACTAGGGCATCCTTTCCCTATAGGTGACGGTGTAGGGAGCACTCAACCCTCATACCATTACCTTGGTCGATTCTTCGGCTGCTGGAAGGCGTCGCTAGTTATTTCGAGATGTTGGCCCCAATACCCATCAGAAGATGTCTTCGCAAGGCACAATTACATTGAGAGTGTAAGGATTATTAGGTCTATATAGGATTTTGGTATCATACACAAAAAAAACAAAAACCTCATTTTATGCTTAATTGATCACATAGTGTAAAGTTAAAGAGAAAAATCACCTTCTCATTTTTCGCTTTGTTTTATGCACGTGATTATATTTTTTATTTGATAGAAATTATCCTACCTCCAAAATCACAAAAATATCACACTAATCGACATCATAGAGGTCCCAACAGGACCCTATCGATCTAGGTGTTTCATAAACCTCCCCCCATCGACAGGAGGAGTGTCAGGCCTCCCGCCTTTCAGGCGCAACGGATGTCATGTTGCCTCTGTTATCGAAACATCCTTTATCAGGGAATATTTGATTAGAAACCCCCAAGGGTAACTAACTACAACACTAGTGGAAACCCCAACAGGGTCACTACAATCAACTCCTCCTATAGCCCCTCGAGGTCAAAGGGTAGCTACCCTCCGGGGAGTCATCAAAATATCCATCAGGGTATGCCACAGGGTAACATTCCCCAGACACCTCCCCTGAACCAACACATTCAAATACCTCTTTCTGAACAGAGTATGATGGCGGTTAATACATAGTTACCCTTCTTAGCATCACTAAATCTTCTAGATCTAATGAAGTTAACAAATGACCCCATTGCATATGGCCTTAATTGGCCCCCCATGCCCACGAAGCTCCCTTCTAATATACCAAAATTTGAAAGGAAGCAAGCGAAATACCTTGGAAATCATATAATGACTTTCCACCTGTGGTGTTCGTCAAATAATATCATTGATGATACTATTCGACTAAGACTATACCCTGACAGGGCCTGCAGCAAAATGATATGTCGAGCAGTCGTTTGCATCGCATAGAACCTTTAGCGCCCTTGCTACTACATTCCTCACATATTTCCAACTCCCCATTCATCATGACTCGGGAATGGAAATTCTGACACATTTTATACAAACAACAATCGTTCATATATTGGACCAACTCCATGAATGGCAGAGACATTGTAATTTGTGCAAATCCAAACTCGACGAAAAAGCTCTATTGGAATTATTTTTGAAAACTTTCACTGCAGAGATTTCAAAATACGCAGCAACACAAAAATCTACCTCAGAGGAAGATTCCATTAGCAAATCCCAGCAACTTGAACTCATTTACATCCAATCAGGATATATTTAAAATGTCGTGCCAAATGCCCCGCGCCTGTAAACTTATAGGGAGTTACCAAGCGCGTCCAATACTTCTGATAGCTTGATAGGGTCTGTTGGGTCAATTTACTAAGTGAACTAACACAATTATTTTACTTGTCAATCTGGGTTTGTAGATTTGGAAGCATGTTCAAAATATATGGATTTTAGATGAAGTCAATTTTAGAAGACAAAGTGTAGAAGTTGAAATAAATGCACATTAAAAATATATTTTAAATTATAATATTTATGGAAATGCATATTACAAATATAAAATCTAACTAAGAATTTTCTAATTCAATATGTAGTAATTGAAGGAAGAGGCTCCTAACTTAGGAGATCATGTTTGTCCTTCCCCACAGTACTACCTTCATGAAGAGAAACTGAATAACAATAGTTTATGATGTATATAAAGTAAGAGAAGAGGCTCTTAACTTAGGAGGTCCAGGTTTTCCTTCTTTAAAGTTCTATTCCAACATTGTTACCACTGCATTAAAATTGGAAATTCAAGAAATAATTCAAGAAAGGAAATTAAAGAGGATGAATTTTAGTTGTTATTCATGATTTGATAGAAAGATAATTTAACTTAAATTATTTTTTTTCCTTTCATATGAAAATTATATTTAAACCAATAATCATCCAACAATTATAAGAAATCATAACACATCAAAATGATTGAATCATAGATTTGAAGCAAGAACTATTGCATTGAAAACTATGCTAATTTAACAATATTGTACTTAGCTTGGTGTGGGGGCCCTCCACCCTTGCTTTGCACACTTGAAGAACTTCTCAGTTATAGGAAATTTAATCAATCATCCACAACATGAGCAAAAAATAGGAAGTAGAATTGGTTCTTCAAATTATCTCAAAGTCTTCAAAAGTCTCAAGACAAAATTACACAAATTCTACATGCTTGAATGATCCATAAACTTGGTTTAAATACACAAATAATAAAATAACTTAACTATAATGTCTCTAACAGTCCTAGCCATCCATCTAGGTCGAACTCATCCATTCTGGTTCAAAAAATCAGGAAAAATCCCAAAAATTACTAATTCTTCCCTTTTTCCTAGGGATTTCTGAAAAATAGGTCAAGTTTGACTAACGTTGACTAGGTCTGTTTTAGCTCAGTTTGATCAAACCAATAGGTATTTTTCCATCCGTGGTTCCCAATATTTCCAAATATATTCTCAGCTCTCGCCCAGGTGTCTTGCACATATGACTTCAATGGAGCTATTACGAGAATTTTTAGTGTAGTAAAAAAATACTCTTAAAACCCAATTTTTACAAAAATCTCTAAAAATTTAAAACTTAATTTAATTACTTGAATATGCACAATAAGGCTAAAATGAGGCATATATGGATGATATAAGGTGGAATATGATGGTAAATAGGTGGATTTATGATACGCAAAATTGACCAAAGTTGAGGGCCAACATCTCCCCCTTGCTGATCTTCAAGCATGTCCTCATGCTTGCTTCCTCCATTTTGATCTCCTGAGTGATGTTGCCCCTGTTTTCCCTGACACTATAGCCTCTTCTTGTGCAGCCTGAAGAAGACAGTCAATACCCTCATATTTCCCTTCCTTGTATATGGTATCTTTCACCTTCTGCCTCTCATATCTGTATTGCCATGTCTTTTTCTCATTGAGCCATCTATAAGCTTGTTTAGAGATGAGGATGTTCTTAGTTTCAAGCTTACCAATTTTCTTGGTCAATTTATCATTTTCTTTGATTATATTTTTGTTTTTTTGTTTGTACATCTTATTCTCCTTTTTCAAGTGTCTTTCCAAGATCTTGTTGACCTCCAAATCTCTTGTTAGTTCTTCTATCTTCTTAAGGTACTCTTCTTTATGCATCTCTCTAACTTCTCCTCCAGTATCCTTAGCATACGAATGTGATGAGTAGCTCCTACCCAAGCATTCTCAAAGTAGGAGTCCCTATCCAAAGGTTCTTCTTGGACTTCCCTCTCCATTCTTTGTAATATCTCATTAATTTTTTTTGATGTTGTTGGAGGTTCACCAATTTCTATCTCTGGGTATTTTTCTTTGTCATTTGGCTCTTCTTGTGTTTTCCTCCTAGAAGTTCCTGGGAACAGATAGGAAGGATATTTATTTTTCAACCATAACACTATCCTGCTTCTTCTTTGATCTAGTCCTAGGATACATAGGGGAATTCATAATGCTCCTTGTCATATGCAATTGTTCAATTTTTTCTTTTGTTGTTTTCTCTTCAAGATGATTCTTAGCCAAAAATTCTTTCCAAACCATTCCCTTGTTTCTTACCTGATGCTCCACAAGTATTTTAATGAGCCCTTGATGATAAATGTTTGCTTCCTTTTCTTCAGTTTTTTTTTTGACACTGTCTATCATTTTAGTCAAGCTCCTTGAAAAGAAATAAGGTAGATTGATTTTGGACTCTCCCTTCATGTGTTGAAGCAACATAATGTGATAAAGATAGACCACACTATACCGGTTGTCACTGGTGAAACATTTTTGGATAATCAACACTAATTCTGATCATGGTTCACTTAACCAGTCCCTTGGAATTCCTTTTGCCCTGTCAAAGGATCCCTTTCTCTGTTATTCAAGGAAGAATGTCCATCCTTTCTCTTTAAAGTGTAGACCTTTGTGATATTCCTCTCCTGTTAAGGGAAGATCTAGTGCTTGAGAGAGATAGTCTGGGTTTAATAGTTAGGAGAGCTCACTGACTCTTGTTTGCCCATGTTCATAATGATTATAAATTCCTATATGATTTTTTCATTATTTCCATTAAAATTTTGAAGAAATTCCAACCCTTCTTGATATAATCTTTCTATTGTTTTCTTTCCCCAATTTTCTAACTTGAATTCTTTTGGCTCTATTTTGGTTCCCATTTGTCTCTTCTCTGTATACCAATTGATATATCCTTATACAGTCAAAATCCTCATTATGAATAATATATATATATATATATATATATATACTTGTCCTTTTTATTCATGCAATTTTTAGGATAAATACCATGGTAGATAGACTTACCAAATCTCTGAAGCTCTTGAAAAAGAATGAGATTATTCCTCTGCTTGTAAATCCTTCAATTTCCCTCTGTTTTGTTGCAAATGATACCCAAAATGAATCCACCATTTGTAAAACTAATAGAATTCTTTTTTACTGTGAAAGACCATAAAAGTATCTCGAAAATGTTTCACTGCTCTACAAAATCGTGTCTCAATATCTGTTTGAAAAATTTGTTCATGGAAATCCCTCTTTGTTTCAAAAATTGTGCACTGTGTATATCCAATAGGACTCTCTGCGTTTTCATATAATTTTTTTTTGACAAATATGCATGAAGAAAATCGAGATGGAATACTTGAAATTTTATTAACTGGAAGAAAACTTATAGATTTTTATGATCAATGGCTTGTTTTTACTGTGTTAAACAATACCATTTTGATTAAAACTCCTCTCAACATCTCGAAGATTCATAAATAACATAGGTGGAAAGGTATGTTTATGGCGGCAGAGTATTACAAATCCGCAACTGAAGTCTTGTTTTCTCATATGATGACACATCTTGAACAAAGTATTGAGTCTAACTATCCTCGAAATCATTTAACTGCTGATGGAATTCCGAGATTGACTCTTACCTTTCACTTGCGAAATTCTTGGAATTTGTTGGAGAAAACGGTCAACTTAGCGCAGAGAAAATCTCGGTCTCAATCTCTTCGTTTAAACCAATGTGTCTCTCCTTATTTCTCCATGCAGACCCTTTAATTTATTTGCCTAATTCTACATAATTTATTCACAGCTCAGGGTTCTCCTGACCTACGCAGTCCTCTCTTTAATTTCTATGTTTCTCCTGCATATTTCTCTTTCCACAAGGGTTCATATATGTTGTGTGAATGCCCAGTGTTGCTCTCAACTCCGAGCTTGGTTTTGTTGTGACCCTGGAGGAGAACATACGCAGAGGAAGTTTTGTTTAAAACGTTTTGACCATTTATCTTTGCACTCGCAACTCATGCTTTGACCTCTGTACTTGTGGTTTCCACTCGTGCTTCCTATGTGTCATAGTTTGACTGCCTTCTCTTCTTTATGATTATCCTTTCTACCATGGGTTTGCATGCTCGGTCTTGTCACCATAATATTTGTTTATCCATCTCCGTCTTTTGTACAGTATCGATTCCATATCATGGCTCTTTCAATTATTAAGGTCTTCACTTTATTGTTTGGGTGCCTATTGCATGTTTTCGCAATCATGCATTGTCATGCATTTGTCATTTCATTCTTATTGTATGTTTGCCTTTTGATTCCCTTGTATGTCAATTTTTATATGCTTATTTATTAATTTTCTTTCAAATGACCATATCCATAGGTCATTTCAAATCAAATTCATTTTGTAATGACACTAACTCCTTTGTTTTGGTTTTGTAGGTAAGCTAAACTTTCATGTTTTTGCAGGAAATTCCTTATGAGGCAAAAAATTGAGCCACAATTTTGGTCAAAAATGCTTATGTAGGAGGATAAATGTAGGATTATATGATGTTAATGTAGGGTTATGATGAAAACTATTTTTAATGTAGGATGTAGGATGATTAATGTAGGATTATGATGAGGGTAATATAGGGTTATGATGAGGTTAATGAAATGTTTTTAATGTAGTATGTAGGATAATGTAATAGGATGAGGATGTAGGGTGATAATGTAATAGGATGATGAATTCATGAAACAAGTATTGCATATCCAAGTTAAATTAGTTTAACAATCCTACAAAAATTTTCAAAATCAAAGGTTTTGAGAACTCTTTTTACACTTACAGTACTTTCCTTCCGCATAGTAGCTCAATGTCAATGCTCGTTCTGTTGATGATGACCTTTTCTAGTTTGTCAACACTTGACTCTTTTTTAATGATGATAGTTATTTTGACTTCAAAGATGAATTTTGATGGAATGTAGGCGCTTGTATCTGCTTATCAGATTCCCTTGATGTATATTACGATGTTTCATGTTATTTTTGCAATAACATATGATATCTATTTTGTTCAGGTCCCTTAATGATGAATATTGATGTCTCAGGTCCCATCTGCAATCATATGATATTTTATTTTGTTCAAGTCCCTCGTTGATTAATATTGATGTCTCGGGCCCCTTCTGCAATCATATGATATTTGATTTTGTTCAGGTCCCTTCTGCAATGATATTTGATTGATGTCTTAGGTCCCTTCTGCAATACAACTGCTTGTTATTAAAATATTTACATATTTTTTATTGGTTATCTTCCCCCTTGCTTATTTTAAGACTTGTCCTCAAGTCTTTGAATCCTGGAGCATGATTTCTGCAAAATGAAATTGAAGTAAAAGTAAAACAAAATAAAGAATTAATATTGGACAAACAAGTTGGTTTTCCGATATGAATTCGAGTTTGTATTGTGCCAGTTTCCTGGATTTTCACAACCAAACTCCTTTATTATTTATTATTTATTATTTTTTTATTTATTCTGGAAGTAGGGAATGCATATCACTATGTTGTTCCATTATTTCCATATTGTTTTATGCTAAGACTTTTTTCAAAAAGGCTTCTTTATTGATAGGCTTATTATAGACTATGAGTCTATTTCCATTAACTAGAAATGAAATTGTTGCTTCATCAATTGTCTTTACCTTAACTACTCCATTGTCAAAGATTGCTTCTATCTCATATGGCCCAAGCCAATGAGTTGTAAACTTAGCCTTCAAGTCTTTGTACTTGGAGTCGAAAAGAAGTGCCCAATATCCTTTATGAAAAATTTTGTTTTTGATAAATCTGTCATGCCATTTGATTCTCTGTTGTTGTACTAGTGATGTATGCTCAATTGCTTGTTGTTTGATTTCATCTAGTTCATTTAGTTGCATAACTCTCTGTTGTTGTGCTTCTGACAGGTTCAATCCTAATTCTGCTGCAAGTTTAAAATTATGAATTTGAAATTAAATTTTTAACATAACTTCCTTACCATATACCAACTGATATGGGCTGAATCCAATTGTATTCTTCCATGTAATTCTGTATGCCCATAATGCATCTCTTAACTTTTATGACCAATACTTTCTGTTCATTTGCACCATCTTTGTCATGATGTTTTCCAGGACCTTATTAGTGGATTCCACTTATCCATTTGCTTGAGGATGGTACGGAGTAGACTTTCTCTGTTTGATTTTATACTTTTCCGTAAGATCCCGGACAAGTTTAGAGGTGAACTGTGCTCCATGATCTGTAACAATTTGTATTGGAACTCCAAATCTTACAAATATTTCTTCAAAGAGGAATGAAACCATTTTTCTTCTATTTCTCTTTCCATTTCTTTTTCTTCTACCCATTTTGTAACATAGTCTGTACATACTAGAATGTACTTCTTTCCATTTGAAGGCGGGTTAATAGGTCCCACAAAGTCAAGAGCCCATTTTTCAAATGGCTCTATAAGTACTTGTGGTTTCAATGGAATTTCATCTGATATTATAGGTCTTCTAGCTCCTTGGCAGCTATCACATCTTTTGACATAGGTTTTTGAGTCCTAGAAGATTGCTGGCAAGTAGTAGCCAAGTTTGAGCACCTTGTATGTTGTGCGCTTGTCTGAAAAATGACCACCACATGGCTCGTCATGAAATTATTTAAAAATATCAAGAATTTCATATTATCAAACACTTTATTATCAAAAGATCAGAACTAGTATAAAAGAGGTCACCATTGACCCAACTATATCTAGCACTTTCTCTGATTTTTTTTTTCTTTCTAGTGAAATGAGATGGTAATATTCTTTATGATAAATAATTAGCTACATCTGCAAACCATGGGGTTTTATCTGTTATAGAAAATAAATGTTCATCGGGAAATTTGTCTGAAACAGGAATAGCTAGATCACCAGGTGAATGAAGTCTTGACAGGAAACTTGCTACTTGATTGTGGTTGATCTAGAACATTGAGATTGAATTCTTGCATTAATAACAACCATCTAGTAATTATTCCATTGGTAATTGTTTTGTTCATTAAGTATTTTACAGTTGAATGGTTTGTATGAATAAACACTTGATAGCTTGTTATATAATGCCCAAATTTATTGACTACATGCACAACAACTAGCATTTCTTTTTCAGTCACTGTATAGTTCAATTCTGTCGGAGTTAAATTTTTTCTTATGAAGTAAATGGCATAATTAAAATGATTTTATTATTGTCCAAGTGATGCTCCTATAACTGTATCTGATGCATTAGTAGATATGTGAAATGAAAATGACCAGTTTGGTCCTCGAAGAATGGGTGCTATTGACAATTTTTCTTTCAATTTTTCGAATGCATTTTGACAATTTGTTGTCCATTGAAACTTAATGTCTTTTGCAAGTAATTTGAACAGGGGTAGAGCTATTTTACTAAAGTTTTCAATGAATCTTCTGTAATAGCTTGCATATCCCAAGAAACTTCTTACTTCTTTCTGTGTTGTTGGTGGTATTAAGTTTATAATGACTTGTATCTTTGCTAGGTCTACCTTTATTCCTGAAGAAGAATGTGGTGTCCCAACACTATCCCTTCAGTTAACATCATAAAAATTTTATCATTACTGAGGGATAAGTTTGCCTCTATGCATCTCTTTATAATTTTTTCAAGGTTTTTCAAACAATCATCAAATGTACCTCCATAGACAGTAAAATCATCCATGTAGACCTCTACACATTCATGAATTAAATCAGAAAAGATGACGAGGACTTATCTTTGAAAAGTAGCATGTGCATTACATAATCCAAAAGGCAAAACATTATATGCATATGTTCCCCAAGGACAAGTAAATGTGGTTTTATCCTAATCCTCCAATGCTATCTTAATATGATTGTAACCGCTAAATCCATCAAGAAAATAAAACAATTTCTTTCCTGCTAGTGAATCTAGTACTTGGTCAATGAATGGAAATGGGAAATGATCTTTTAATGTGGATTTATTTATTTCCCTATAGTCTACACATATTCTCCATTTTCCATTTTTCTTTGGTACCACAACTAAGGGAGAAACCCGTTGACTATATGAAATAGGGTAGATGAATCCCACTTGTAACAATTTTTGTAGTTCTTCTTTGACTATTTCTTTCATCATTATTCTTCCTTGTGGTTGTCTAACTGGTTTGATATGATCATCAATATAGATACGGTGAATACATGTCTTTGGATGAATTCCTTGGATGTATGTATAGTCTCAGGCAAAATATTTTGAATATTTCTATAATAATGCAATTACTCGTTGTTCTTGTGATGATTGTATATTATTACCAATATTTAGACTCTTTCTAGGATTGATTTCAATGATTTTTCTTTGTGAATTGGTAATTGAGTTAGCAAGAAAATTCTTTCAAATGAATTTTGCAATGATATAATAGTACAATTTTCCTGAAAACATTGATTCAAAAGATGATTTGCAGCTTCATATTGTGTTATTCATAGCTATTCAGAAATATCAGGTTCTGAGATAAAAAGGTCTATTAAATCCTCATTTTCTTCCTCTTCTCTAAAATTAAAGACTTGATTAATACTTAGAACATATTGAGTTTCTTTTTTTTTGTTGGTCATCAAGCCATGATAATAAAGGAGATTGAGCTGGATGATAGAGTGTAACCTGTTTCCTTTCATCTCCATGTGTTATGATCATACTTCCTAATCTGCATCCAATGAAGGCATCTGTTGTGGCTAACCATTGTCTGCCTAGAATTAAAGGATGGCCTCCTATATATGTTTTTGGTTGCAAGATTAGAAAGTATACAAGATATTCCCATGAATCCAAAGAAACAATGATGTCTTCTAATATTTCCTCTGGCACAACTTTAGATCTATCTGCTAGTTCCAAAATTATAGTAGTAGGTATAATATTTGGCAATTTTAAATATTTCATTGTCTCTGTGGTATATAAAGCAACTCCCAGATCAATTAAAGTGTTAGGAACTGAAAAATTATTGATTGAAATAGTAACCATAGGTATCCCAGGATCAATATACTTTTCAATTGTTGCTTTTTCAGACACGAGACTATCTAATTTTCTAATGACTTGGATTGTGGGTGGATCTCTTTTCTTTCTGCCAGTTTTATTAATACATAATTCCTTTATTGTTTTTGCATAAAATGGAATATATTTGATAGCTTGCAACAAAGGAATTTTTACATAAGAATTATTTAATTAATCCAAAATATCAAATTCAGGAAGAGAAATTGAAGTTTTATGCTCTACTAACCTTTTTGGAAAAGGTGGTGTGTGAGTCATAATAGTTTTTCCTTATTGAATTTGAATTTATGGATTAGATTTTTTAGATTGTTCTCCTTGTTTAGTTTTTTCTTCTATGATTGGTGGAGAATATTTGTGTAATACTTGTCCAGACCTTAAGTGGATGTATTGAATAAGAAGAATATAATATGTAGGGAAATATGTTGCTTCTTCCACATTATATGCTGGTCTTTCCACTTTGTTACTCATATTTGCTACTGGCTGAGATGGTAATTGAGTTGGTCTAGGTGGGGGTTGGTTAGAAGGAAACTGAAGCTATTGTGGTTGAGTTAGTAAGGGTGTGGGATTTTTTTGTGGAAATGGCATTGGTTGAGGATGTTTCTAGAATTGTTGATATTGAAATGGTTGTTGATATGGCTGTTGAGGATAATATTGGCATTGTTGTTGAGGATAGATTCGTTGAGGCATTTGGGTTCCATAACTATATCCTCACCAACCTTGTCTAGGTTGGTTTTGGTATTGTTGTGGAGGCCAAGCCTGCCATGGCATAAGAGTATTCCATGAAATTTGAGGAGGATATTGATAATTCTGAGTGATTTGTTGAGAGAATTGTTGAGGTAAATTTTGGGTCATACCTAGAAACCTTGGCTGCTAAGGTCTCCTTGGTGCCATATAGTAAAGAGAATCAATCCCTTGTACTTCTTCCATTGAATTTACTTGCAATTCTTTAAGCTTTGGAAAATTTTCAGTTGAATGATTTTCTGTACAAAGTCCACACACCTGAATATTATCCAAAGGACATTCTCTTAGTGGATTCTTCTTTCTACACTTAGGACAAAAGGTTGATAGGATCTGATCTTGTTAATATTGATTTTTCTTGGATTTCAATACATCAACTTGTGTTCCTAAAGTGCTCAAAAGATCAGTTTTAAAGTTTTCTAATAAACTCCCTATCTCTGTTATTGTTACTCCACTTGTTGCTGATTTAGAAGCTCTTGAAGTTACATCTCTTTTTCCACTCTTTTCTCTTCCCCTAGAATATTTTTGACATAGTTCAACAATCTCATCAAATGGAAAATTTGAGGTTTCTCCTTTCCCCATTACATACAAAATATGAAGGTATTCATCTCATATACCTTTGAGAAAAATTGTGTGAATGGTATAAGGATTTAAAGGGTGTTGTATGGATTTTTGTAAATTATAAAGAAATCATTTTAAATATTCTTCCAAACTCTCATCCTCTTGTTGAGACATCCTGAAAATATCTTCTTTTGAATCTCTAGGCATGCAATAGGCTTGATACTTCTTAATAAAAATTCTCTTCATGTCATCCCAAGAGGCAATAGTGTGTTCTCCTAGCCCCATAAAACATTTTAGTGCAACTTCTTTAAGAGTAGCAGGAAAGAGCTGAAGTTTATGCATGTCATCTATATATCCATAAGTATGACATAAAATATCAAACTCAAACATGAATGAATCAGGATCTTAAGTAGACATTCCATAAAAATTGTAATATTCCCAATTAGTCCTAAGCTAATTGGAATATTCAATTTTTTTTTTACTTCTTTGTTTGAAGAATAAAAATGTAAAGGAGGTCCATAATACTCCTAAACAGTGAATAAATCAATGCCAAATGTAAAAAGGCTAAATCTTGGCTGTTTAAAAAAGAACCCTTAGGTGTGAAAGGGGCTAGATATTTTGACTGGGTCAACCATGAACAAATCTATAGTGTTATCTTGGAGGAGTGGCCATCAATAAGGCACAATGCAGTTTTAGATGGAGATGGCTTGTGTGAAAGGAGCTATTTCATTGAAGGTGGTTTAGGGTTTACAATATTTTAAATTATAAAAGAAAGAGGATGGCAGCATGAGAAGGTTGTTGATGTTTATCATATTTATGAATATATTGTCTGTTTAGACATATATCATTCTCTTGTTGTTTAGATGAGAATAGTGTTGTTTAGCATTGGGTGTTCCTGGTCGAGAATCCCACTTCTTTCCTTGAGAGGCCTCTTGGAAGAGTTTTCATTGTATAGTCCACTATCTGGCTGAAGGCTAGGCTTCTTCTTTCAACTACAACATAGATCCTGTTGAGGGTTTGGTTGTGTTTGCAAGCTACAACAAGTGGAGGCTAGATCTACTCAGATCTAGGACATTTCAGTGCCCTTTTTCAGTGGAGGAGGCTTCTACTCCATTGGGAGGAGTGTATTGGAGTGTTTGGGCATCATTTTTTGATCTTGGCATGTGGCCAAACATATTCTAAACCCTACAGCGCAGTTTTTCTTCCAAATCCGCGTTATTCATGTAGGTGCTATTGCAGGGAGTTTTGGCATACCATCTGTAGAGCTAGTTTTCAAGTGCTGGGGATCTGCCCTTCACTTTGGAGATCTATTGGAGGAGATATATTCCTTGTTCATATCAAATCTGATATTTATGTTTCTTAATACTTCTAAATATTTGAATATTTATGCAGATCTACAAACTTAGATCTCAGATCTACTTCATGTACATGGTATTTTGCTTGAAAACCCAAGGGGGATTGAAAGATGAGCCTCTATAGTGTATGGATATTTTATAGATCTGAAGTTTCATACACTGATATGCTCTAGATCTAAAGTGTAATAAACAAATTTTTGCAGCTCAATAAAATAACGTTGTCAAGCCTTTTCAGTCCATATATATGATTGCAGCACCTCTTTTTGAGGATTTTATTCTATTGGACACTTTTATTTCCAGTTGTGCATCTTATGGGCCTCATTGTACATCTATTTTGATGTTTTAAATACATTTATAAGGTCTCCTTATTGGCCTCCTACTATCTCTTTGATGATCTGTGTTATTTTTCTGCAAATCTTCTTTCTATTGTTGCATTCCCCATTTGGGAATATTACAGTGGTATCATAGCATCATCTTGGCACACCCTGTGATTTATAAGAAGCCAATATGTATTCTAAATAAGAAGAACCTCTTACTGAAAGAGAGAAGAGGTATCTAAAGAGAAGACAGAAGAAAAAGTTTGGTTACACTGATGACGAAGAAAACAAGGGTCAAACCCCTTTATTTGGAAGAATGAAAGGGAAGGAGTTCTCAATTTTTTTTTTTCAAACTATGCATGAGCTTAAAAAAGAAACCAGGGGAATGAGAAGGGAAATACATGAAGATCCCTCAAGAATATTTGCATATGAAGAAAGCCTTAGTTCTTCATACTATGTGTGTGAGCATTCAACGACACAATCAGATCTACAACGCTGTAGCATGCCTACATTCTTGGCAAGAGAATAAAAAGAAGGAGAAACACCAAAGGAGGAGACTCTTGGTGACTATATCCAAGAATATGAATCTCAATCTAAAATATTCAAGGAGCATTTAAGCTTCCAAGAGTTTTTTCAACTTAAAAAAGAGAGAAGATCCAACCACTAAAATAGAAGAAGAGGGTGCATGCAACACACTTTGGGTAGATTATTTCTACCTACTTTTGATGGATCACCCGAGAGCTCAGCCAAATCTTGGGTAAGGAAGCTAGAAACATATTTCCAGCTACAACAATTTTAAGAAGAAGAAGCCATAAGAGTAGCAGAGCTGCATCTTCAAGGCAAGGCTTATGCCTGGTGGTTTTTTGAATCTTCTTCATTAAAAAATGAAAATATATCTACTTATGCAAAGTTCACTAGGAGGTTAGTGAAAATATTTGGTTTAGAACAATCTGAAACTTCCTTGGGTGAGCAAACTAAGCCCAAGAATTCAAAACCTTTGCATGAGTTGGAAGGATCCATGAAGGCAACTCCATTTCAGAATTTTGTTGAGGGGGTTAAAGATCTGCCACATGCTTTGCCAAGGCCAAAGGCCCCAATTCAACAATAAATTTCTTCTCAAGAAGAAGACATGAGGATTCCTTTTTCCAGAGGATATCAATAAAAAGGGTCTCTTAATGATGAGGTATTCTCCATTGATGAGGAGAAGGAAGAGGAAGAGCTGGAAAGATCCTCCAGCGTTGTGACAGCAGGAGGAGGTCTACTTCTATTTAGAGATGGAGGTGAAGCAATTTATTCCACTAGAAGGGCTCTTGTTTCTTTGCAAGAAGCTCCAAGGGATCTTACACATGAATATAATGAGTATAATGTGTCTATGTTGATAGGAAATGAGACAAAACAATGGGGGAAGTGTGTTCCAACATTGGATACATTCTTGGGAACACACACTATGTTAGATCATTCCTTTGTGATCAAGGCTCTTGACACCAAGGAGATGTTGGGTGTACATGGGTTAATTAAATCTGAAGAAAGCACCTTAGACTGTGAGATCTTGCAGAAGGTAGGAGAAGAAGAAAAAAGGAGGGATCACAATGCTGACATGGTAGGAGATGGTCCACTGTTACATGGAGGAAAGGATGGGGCAACTGCTCCAATCAGAATCACTCTTGCATCCTTAAGAGTGATACCCCATTATCATGAAACTTCCACAAAAAAAACATAGATGAATTTGTACAGTGGAAGCAGGGATATGATGATCCCATATATTATGCACATGGGGATGATCCATGAGACATAATTATCTTGTGGTAAACCACTCGGGAGACTTCCTGATTTAGAATTGGCGAAAGATGTCTCACACCTTGATGCTCCATTCATAGATCCAAGAAGGAAGGGAGCATTAGAAGAACACAATACAACACTAAGAGTGTTGGGGAAGCTCACAGAGGAGGGAATATTTTCCCCTTATCACCATTTTCCACTCTCTCATCTCATACTGTGCATAGATAATATACTGCAAGAATGAAGAAATACACCATCATGGGGCAAGGAGGGCAGTCCTTGGCTATGAAGATTCAGAAGATAATCTCACTTGGAGAGAAATATTCTATACATGATAGAAGATGGTGGCCTCACATTCATAATTTAGCAAGACCAAGGAGGTTTTGGATAGATGATAGCCTTCCATGGGAGATTAACTTCCAAAAACTTCCATCTTCATTTGAGCATGTGCATATGCAAGAAGGGCAGCAAGGAGGGAATAGCAACCTTCCATCATATACCTTTGGCATGGTAGATGTCAAGGAAGAGAAGAAGGGAAGGGATAACCTTCCAACACATACCTTTGGCATGGGAGATGTCAAGGAAAGGAGGAACCACGTGACAAATATTTCAGTCGATAGATCATCAACGCTATCATTGTTGAGGAGTCTAGATCCATATCCAAGGATCTTCACACATGCATGATTCTTAATGACCAGCTACATGATGAGGGCTATTTAGTCGAAGATGGAGTCATCTATGATCATGGTAGGATATTTCGTTTTAGAGCTTCAAATCTCAAGGAGAAGTTGCTACAAAGGGCCTATGAAGAGTTCTGTTTCAACCACACATATTCCATGAAGCTCAACAACATCATCACGAGGAGCTACCATTGGGGGGGCTTTGAAGGAAAAATATATCAACATTGTTAAATATGCATGTACCATGTGGAGATGGAGCAGCAACACAACTCTATGGAAGAGTTAATTCAGCCACCTCTTTCTCTTTTTGAAGAAGGAGACAAATCTATGCACCACTCCATTTGTTTGAGGAGAAATTTTGGTGGAAAAAATGCTCATGTAAATAATGTTTCATTTGATAATTGTTTTCATTCTTCCACTTTTTATATGTAGGAAATGACTCCAAGGAGGAGTTTTGTACCTTATAAAATTCATTGCCAACTTTGGGCCAAAAATATTTCTGAACATGGCCACTCCCTTGGAGGACAAAGGGAGATTTTGCAACATGATGGGTGCTTTCCTAAGGCACCAAATATATCTCACACTTTCAGCCATGGTGAGATGATATGGGAAGAAAGTAAGTGGTGGGGAAACCACTTACCACATCTTGATTTAATGCAGTCAAGAGATACACTGCACTAGTTCCACATGTGGGACTATGAACCACCTCCACATGCACAAATTTTTGTTTGTATCTATGTTGTTTTGATCCCCTACATTGATGATGTGCTTGTAATTTTTATGGGGATGTATGAAGGAAGGAGAGAGGGTACGTATGTGCCCTATGGGATGGATATTCTCCATGTACTTTATGCTACATGTTTTAGGGAGAAAATTGGGAAAACCATGGTTGTTTCATGTAAATTATTGTCTCCTTATGGGATGGACCATTTGCATCTTGTGAGAACTTTCTAGGAGAAATTCATGGAGGGATGGATTGGTGAACACTTAGCTTATGGAGGAAGCTTATCACATGTTGGTGTCACTAATGGAGGAGGAGAAGAGTTGCAACACTGACCTTATCATTTTCTTGAGGAAAAGAAACATTTGGGAGGGGAGGACTGTAATATTCCCAATTAGTCCTAAGCTAATTGGAATATTCAATTTTTTTTACTTCTTTGTTTGAAGAATACAAATTTAAAGGAGGTCCATAATACTCCTAAACAGTGAATAAATCAATGCCAAATGTAAAAATGCTAAATCTTGGTTGTTTAAACAAGCACCCTTAGTTGTGAAAGGGGCTGGATATTTTGACTGGGTCAACCATGACTAAATCTACAGTGTTGTCTTGGAGGAGTGGCCATCAATAAGGCACAACACAATTTTATATGGAGATGGCTTGTGTGAAAGGAGCTATTTCATTGAAGGTGGTTTAGGGTTTACAAGATCTTAACATATAAAAGGAAGAGGATGGCAGCATGAGAAGGTGGTTGATGATTATGTATTTTTTAATATATTGTCTATTTAGACATATATCATTCTCTTTCTTTTTAGCTGAGAATAGTGCTCTTTAGCATTGGGTGTTCCTGATTGGGAATCCCACCTATTTCCTTGAGAGGCCTCTAGAAGATTTTTAATTGTATAGTCCACTATCTGGCTGAAGGCCAAGCTTCTTCTTTCAACTACAACGTAGATCCTATTGAGGGTTTGGTTCTCTTTGCAAGCTGCAACAAGCAGAGGCTAGATGTACGCAGATCTAGGAAATTTCAGTGCCCTTTTTCAGTGGAGGCGACTTCTACTCCATTGGGAGGAGAGTATTGGAGTGCTTGGGCATCATTTTCTGATCTTGGCATATGGCCAACCATGTTATAGACCCTATAACGAATTTTTACTTCCAGATATGCGTTTTTCCTGTAGGTGTTGTTGCAGGGTGTTTTGGCACACCATTTAGAGAGTTGGTTTTCAAGTGTTGGGGATCTGCCCTTCACTTTGGAGATCCATTGGAGGAGATATATTTAATGTTCATATTAGATCTGATCTGCATACTTCTGAATATTTCTGCAGATTTGCAACTTAGATCTTAGATCTACTTCATGTACATGGTGTTTTGCTCAAAACCCAAAGGGGGATTGATAGAGGAGCCTCTATAGTGTATGGATCTATTATAGATCTGAAATTTCATGCACTTATATTCTATAGATCTAAATTGTAATCTTCAGCTGCTACAGCTCAATAAAATAACGTTTTCAATCCTTTTCAGTCCATATATATGATTGCAGCCCCTCCTTTTGAGGATTTTCTTCTATTGGAGTCTTGTATTTCCAATTGTGCATCTTATGGGCCTAATTTTACATCTATTTTGCTGTTGTAAATACATTTATAAGGTCTCCTTATTGGCCTCCTATTGTCTCTTTGATGATCTGTGTTATTTTTCTGCAAATCTGCTTTCTATTGTTGCATTTCCCATTTGGGAATATTACAAAAATTGGGCAAAAGAGAACGTGGAATATTCTTCATTTTTACCTCCTCTCCAAGAATTGATCTTGTGTCTATAATTGGGAAGCCAAAGGTATCTTCTTGACCATTTTCTGGTTCTATATCATTACGTCTCTTATTTTCATATTCTCTTTTTGCATCTCCTTATATTTTTCTCTTTGCTTCTATTCCTTTCTTCCTCCCTTTTTCAATGCCATTCTTTTTATTTCCTCTCATACTGAATTCTTTGTTCCAGAGTTAATATTGGTATATTAGATCCTTCTCCTTCCTCCATCATTTTCTATTCAGTTGTTTGTAATGTCTCAATAAGAGGCTGAGTTCATGTTTCCTCATCTTTCTATATTTGTTCAAAAAATGGTTTCTCTAATTCTTTAACAATTGGTTTCCTTGTCTCCTTTTGTTTTTCTATGAAAGATGTTTCTATTTGTGTTTGTTTTCTTTTCAATTCATAGGCTAAAAAGGTTTGTCTTTCAATCAACCTTTGTCTTGATCTTTTTTTTCTTCCAATTCTTCTAAAGTTTCTCTGCTAACAACTGGTGTAATTAGTTCTGATGGTCCTACTCCTATGGGTGGTTGAGTTGTTGGGGGGTTCTGTTTGGAAAATCTACCTTTTTTATCTCTTTCTCTAGGCATAAAGAAACATAACTAAAAACTAAATTTTGTTGTTGTTTTTGTTGTGTTATTTATTTTCGAATCTTCATAATTGACTATATTGAAGTATGATTCCCCTGCAATGGTGCCAAAAATGTTGGGTCAATTTACTAAGTAAAATAACATAGGTGTTTTACTTGTCAATCCAGGTTTGTAGACATGGAAGCATGTCCAAAATATATGGATTTCAGGTGAAGTTAATTTTAGAAGACAAAGTTTAGAAGTTGAAAGAAATGCATATTAAAAATATATTTTAAATTCTAAGATTAATGGAAATTCACATTACAAATATAAAATCTGACTAAAAAGTTTCTGATTCAATATGTAGTAAGTGAAGGAAGATGCTCCTAACTTAGGAGATGTTGGGTTTCCTTCCCCACGGTACTATCTTCAAGAAGATAAACTAAATAACAATAGTTTACGATGTATATAAAGTAAGAGAAGAGAATCCTAACTTGGGAGGTCCTAGTTTTCCTTCTTTACAGTTCTATTCCAACATTATTACCACTGCATTAAAACTGGAAATTCAAGAAAGGAAACTAAAGGGGATGAATTTTAGTTGTTGTTCATGATTTGATAGAAAGAGATTTTAACTTAAATTCGTGTTTTTCCTTCCATATGAAAATTGTAATTAAACCAATAATCATCCAAAAATCATAATAAATATTCACACATTTAGATGACTGAATAATAAATCTGAAGCAATAACTATTGCATTAAAACTATGTTAATTTAACCAAAGTTTACTTAGCTTGGTGTGGGGGCTCTCCACCCTTGCTTTGCACACTTGAAGAACTTCTCAGCTACAAAAAACTTAATCAATCATCCACAACATGAACAATAAATAGAAGAATGGAATTATTTCTTTAAATTATCTCAAAGTCTTCAAAAGTTTCAATACAAAATTACACAAATTATGCATGCTTGAATGGTCCATAAACTTGGTTTAAATAGAAAAGTAATAAAAAAACTTAGCTATAATGTCTCTAAAAGTCATATAAATACTAATAACATCCATGTAGGTCTAACTAATCCATTATGTTTCACAAAATCAGGAAAAATCCCAAAATACTAATTCTGCCCTTTTTCCTAGGGATTTCTGAATGACAGGTCAACGGTTTGACCAATGTTGACTAAGCTTGTTCTAGCTCAGTTTGACCGAACCAATAGGTATTTTTCCATTCGTGGTTCCAAAGATTTCCAAATTTATGCTTAGATATCATCGAGGTGTACTGCACATATGACTTAAATGAAGCTATTACGAGAATTTTTAGTGCAGTCCAAAAATACTCTTAAAACCCAATTTTTACAAAAAATTCTAAAAATTGAAAAAATTAATTTAATTACATGAATATGCATAATAAGGCTAAAATGAGGCATATATGGATGATATAATATGGAATATTATGGTGAATAGGTTGGTTTATTATAGGAAAAAATGACCAAAATTGAGGGCCAATAGAGGCTCCTAGGATGGCCAATCCCAAGGATACTCAAAGTCCTATGAAGGATACCAAGATTTAAAAGCTGAAAATGGAACCAAAATTCATTATTTGAATTAATACAAGTAAATCCCTTATAGAAATGAAAGTGGAGCTGCTAAACAACAAGTTTTCTCCACAAGAAGACTAAAAAATACATGCCCCTAGAAGAAAATTAGATTCAGTACTTATAAAAATTGATGGGGAATAATTCTCCTTGAAAGGAGGAATATTTCCCCTCCAAAATGCCTCAAATAATGGATTTGGTTCCCGACACTAGGAATTTTCATTAAATGGCAGGGAACAGATTCCAATATTTTCTCAATCACTAGAGCTCCATAATTTTTCAATAATTTGATGATATTTTGTGAATTTATTATCCAATCTTGATCCTCCTGTAGTAGGGAGGAAGTCCCTAAATTATTTCCTTCTCCAAATATTCATAATATACCCAATATTATCACAATATTCTTCAAAAATAAATAAGATTAGGCCCATAATATGAAATTATCTCTAAACATTCCTATGAACATATTAAAGCTAAAAAAACATTATTAATTGTAGAAGGAGAGGTTTAATATAGCCTTCATGTTCCTAAGAAAGGATAGACATGCCTTAATTTTTATCTAATTTGGAGGTTCATGACGTACAATACCTCATTACAAATATATATTCGAGGAATAGAACTTTGAACTGAAAACCTATTCCACAAGCTAAGGGTTTTCCCATTTTCCAAAAATCACCATTTAGGGCCTCAAAACGACTTTAGAAGTTGAAGACTCGAAAAACTTCCAAAAATATCAAACTATGTAAAATTAAAGAAATTGAAAGAAACAATTATGGGGGTCCAAGTGGAATAGGTGGGTGGCCATCAATATCCACCTGGATAAAAAGAACAAAAAATTGACCACATGGAAGTTGATTAATCTAGAACTGCAATAAAACATGTTGGAAAGTGTAGCAAGAAAGGCTCAATTTGAATTTAATCTTAGTCAAATTGAGTAAATAGAATTTCTAGATCAATAGGAAAAATTGGAGGCAATTAACTAGTGTGACATGGATATTTTCACTCAGTTAGATCAACAAATTTCACTTAGTGGCTCTGGAGTTCAGTCATGCATGTGTTGATTGCTAAATTTTAGCAATCTAGTTTAGTTATTTTCAATTATACTCACTTAACTGACCTCTAACAATTAATAGATTCAGTTGAAGGTCATTTTTGTAGTGAGCCAATAGTCTAACTTAGATATTTGTCAGTTAACTAATCAATCAACCCAAAATATTCCTTGATATAGCATCTTCTTGCGCTTATTAGAGAGGTTGTCTTAGTGGCTTGGGCTGGACGGATCCAAATGAAGGCTTCATCGGTGCCTTTGGCCTGGATCAAGTTGTACCTTTCCTACACTTATTGTTGTTAATCAATAAAGAAGCTCATGTCCTGTTCCTAATATGTTATTGTCTCATGAATGATAGTTTATTTTCTTATATATTATGATCTAACATATATTTTATGTATGCTCATTGAATTATCTATTATGCATATATTTTTGTGATTGGATTGCAGGTTTGGTAGCCTTGGAGGAAGTAGAGGGTTTTGACCCTACATGAACATCATCAAACGTAGGACCTCTGGGTATGTCTCCAAATACAACTTTGATAATTCATATGTTTGGATGATTTTTTGAGTGTTCTTCGTTGATTATCTTGTTCTTCTCTGTTGAGGCTGTGAAAATTTCTGAATCTACTAAACAGAAATCCTACTACAGTAAATATGATTTACTTCCCCTACTTGTTTGATTTACTTAACACGTTATTTTCTGAATTATTCAGTAAAAAATAAAAGTAAATAAACTGCATTCTCCACAACTATACAAATCAATTATTGAATAATAATCAACCATTAGACAAAGGACACATAATTGTTTAGACAAATTTCCCCAAAAAAAACCCAATGCAGGAAAACCGGTGCAACAACTCTTCAAGGTTTTTATTACTATGCAGATTTCTAAATACAAACTAGGGTGCCATAAAAGGCTCATCCAACAGAGAAATTTCTTGGTATAAGTACCTCTATCTAGAGACAGATATTATGGTTTATCCATCGTCAGAAAGATGAACCCCATAGTTGCCTACGCAATCCCTAGCAAGCTCTGCGCTAGAATTGCCTCACCCTTCCTAGTGGCTGTGTCAGCCTTCTTCAATCTGCTGAAACTGAGCACGATCTGCCCCGCAGAAACCCTAGCGATGTAGCCTCTAGCTCTGTGTGATCTCCTCCTAGACTACGTCACCCCTCTAGGCCTACGTCATCCTCTACATGAGTCCAGTTGGGCCTGCGTCACCCTCTCAAGGGTTTCACTGTCTCTCCTAGTTAGATATGCCTCTTTGCAACTATATTCTCAACTTTGGATCCAAAATCCTGCTACCAAAGTACCCCTCACTACACTGTATTCTCACTATGAAATTATCAGCAAACCACGCCCCAAAATTTCGACTTAGCTCAAGTGCTGCAATTTTGTGTGTGTTTTCCAACTGACCCCAAGCCTTCCTTTAATAATTTTATAGTTGACGAATCAACGAACATGATCTAATATCTAATTGATGGATAATATTAGAAAATACTTGATCCTTGTCACTCAGAACATTCTCACCCACATGTTAAATTAATTCACTTTAATTATTTAAATTTCCCTAAGTTATACTTAGGGTCTCCATCAAAATAATTAATTATTTGAATAACTTAAGATCTCGGTGGAATTTCTCCAAACGATTTCTGGGTCTTGGAGATCTTATGTATTCCAGCCCCTCCAAGAAATTTCAGAGCTAGAACACATCTGATGCTACCAAAAAAATAAACACTCCCTATTAGCGATAAATGTGCTCTAGGAACACTTCTCACTAGAAGCATTACTCTGATCCCTGGCATTGGTCATCTGCGTTGTTGATGCTCAGCTACTGCCCCTCATCCACTATGTTGTTGCCCCTCATCCACTGTGTTGTTGCCATCTTTATTGCTACCCATGTCACTGCCACTGAAACTGCATCATCTATAATGCATCTCCCTCTCAAATGTTGCATTATGCTACACACAGCACTGCCACTACTAACTACTGCACTGCAACTCAGTTGCTGAGAAGTAAGCAACTGGACCATCTCAAAGACTTTACATACAAGTTAGTCTGATTACACCTCAATAATAAAGCAACCTCTACCGCTAATCTGTGCTCACCCTCTAGAGATATGCACTGCTGCTGCTCTGCACTATGTAAGAAATACCTATGCGTTGTTAAAATCCCATCAACCTCTGTGATGCTACCATACTGTTGTTCCCTCTGCTCTGCACTGCTCAAGTATTCAACATCCTAGCTATGAAAATTTTGTTCTATTATCCTCCTCACCAATTGACTCCAATAATCCTGATACTATCATTAAGGGCTCCCATAGCTCGTATGTGATCCAAGAGTTTGGGCACCTCAAGGATCTTGCCCATCCACAGCAATTCGAAAGAACTACAGATCAATGTCACCCCACCTATTATCTTGAGGTACATGAGAACTCATGGAAACATCATCATTAGTCCCATCATCATCCTTCGTTTCAGAAGCCTTCGAATTAGGTACTTCCTTTTCCTTCTTTTTCATAGGACATGTTGTGGCGAAATGTCCTAAATCACCACACTTGAAGCATTTGACCTTCAAAAGGTCTTTCTTCTTCTTCCGCTGCTACCCAAGTTGTACCTTAGATGTGAGAGCCACATCTTCATCCTCCTCCTCCTTGATCTTGATCCCTCGGCTACTGATGCTCGACTTGGTCATCCTCTTGATATCTTATTGTCAAGAGCTACCCACATGTTTTCCAACTTGGAAGTGCTTCTCTGCCCAAAATTCCTTGGAAAAATTTCTCCCACTCATCGGTAACTAAATTCAGAGCAATCCTTACCATAGAAATTCATCAGATGTGGCCCCCACGACAACCAGCTGATCAGGGATCGCCTTCAATATAATGAGGAAGGGGTCGATCTCTTCTCCCTTCAACATCTAAAATAATCGAAGTTGATTCTCAAGAAGCATCCCCCTCTACACAGAAGTCCAAGGATACAATGTGGTCAAAGAAGTCAACATCTCATGTGTTGTGTTCTTCTCAGCAATTTGTGGGACCACATGATCCTTGAATCCATCCATGATCAAGTGATTAACCTTCGCTTGAGCTTCATCGTACTTCTTCAGAGAGTTAGCATCGACATGAACAACCATGGTATTTAACGCAATCTTTGATGTGATACTCATCCAAAAATTCCAGGATCTTGGCCTTCTAGATGAGAAAGTTGGATGCACCATCCAACATGTCTTGATCCCTCAGTCCATTTGAAACCATCTCTGCTCAACTGAATATGACGAACTAATTCACTTTTCCCTCTTTTTATTCTGCCCCATAAAAACTCTGATCTAGGTGTCTTGGCGCTAGAAACCCCCTAAGGAATCACACTCTTGAAAACCGATTTCCCTACTAGAAATACTCCACCAACTGATGTTGAATAAACCCTCTCAGATCACTCTTTCCGTTGATCATCACTAGATCTAGACTTATCGACGAGAAGTATTCTGGGGAAATTCTTCCCCTTACTTGTCCATGCCCCGCTAGACACTGTTATGCACCAACAAAAATGATGCCCCACCAACAACTACTAAAGAAAAATGGTTTTCACTTCCAGCCACGACAACCGGAGGATCAAAATTTTTGCGTTGGCCTAACAAGCATTGTGCTTCCTCTACGCAGCTATAACGTCACCTCTCTTTGCTCCATGTCCCTCTGCCTGAACCCAACTGGCTCTGCATGAGCTCCACAGGTGACTGTGTGACCCTTCCTTGCCTCTCTCTAGATCCGCATTATCACTCATGCCAACTACCTTCCTGCAAATTCCTTCAATATTTTGTTGATGGATTTAGCTCTTCCTGATCTACAAATGATCTGATACCATGTGAAAATTTCTGAATCTACTAAACAAAAATCCTACCAAAGTAAATTTGATTTACTTCTCCTACTTTTTTGATTTACTTAACAAGTTATTTTATGAATTATTCAGTAAAACATCAAAGTAAATACACTGCAACCTACACAAATATACAGGTCAAGTACTGAATAATAAGCAACCATTAGACAAAGGACACAACATTTTTTGGACAAATGTCCCATGAAAAAACTAATGTGGGAAAACCAGTGCAACAGCTCTTGAGTGTTTTTATTATTATGCAAATTTTTTAATACAAACTAGGGTGCCATAAATGGCTCACCCAACAGAGAATTTCCTTGGCAGAAGTACCTCTATCCGGAGACAGATATTATGGCTGATCCAACATCAGAATGACGAACCCCATAGGTGCCTACGCAGTCCCCAGTAAGCTCTGTGCTGAAACTGCATCACCCTTCTTAGATCTATTACAAATGAGCCTGATTGTCCCCACAGAAACCCTAGCGCTACATCCTCTATCTATGCATCACCTCCTCTTGGATTGTGTCACCCCTCTGGGCCTATGTCACTCTTTGTGTGAGCCAAGCTGGGCCTGCATCACCCTCTCAATGGCTGGGTTGTCTCTCCTGGGTATATTTTCCTCTCTAAAACTGTATTCTCAACCTTGGATTCGAAATCCCACTGCCGAAATGTGCCTCACTGCACTACAATCTCACTCCAAAATTATCAGCAAACTGTGCCCCAGAATTTTGACTTAGTAAGTGTTTCCACTCTGTATGTGTTTTCCAACTAACCCCAAGCATTCCTTTAATAATTTTCCAGTTAACGAATCAACGGTCTTGATATATTCACTAATCGATGACTAAGATTAGAAAAGAATTTATCCTCGTCACTTAGAACATTCTCATCCACATGTTTAAATTAATTCACTTTAATTATTTAATTTCCCTAAGTTAGACTTAGGGTCCACATTAAAATAATTAATTATTTGAATAACTTAAGCTCTGGGTGGAATTTCTCCGAACGATTTCTAGGTCTTGGATATATCATGTGTTCTATCCCCTCCAAAAATTTTCAGAGCTAGAGAACATCCGATGCCGCCCAAAAAATCAATAGAGGCTTTCAACCCTTACCTTAGGGAACTTTTCCTGCCAACAGTGGATGAGACAAAGGCTAGTGCAAAATGAGTTGTATATTAGTTGAGTGTACAATTTTTTCATGCATTCAAGATATCAATTCCTTTGGAATTGCATAAGGAAATAAGGACTTCCCTATTATTTAGGAGCTCGAATTAGCTGAGATTGTGCAAGGAATTTGGAAGTTGGAGGAGGAATAAAGTGGCCAAGTGTTGGCCAGAGGTCCTCATTTAGTAGAGATAACATTTTTTAGTTTGCAGGTTATGACCAAAGTTGGAGCAAGCAATTGTAATGATTTCTCCATTCAATTCATTAATGTAAAGAGGCTTGAGGTGTTTTTACAAGTTGGGTTTCCCTAGAAATCATTGTGTACTTGTAGTTTTTCTTGTTGAATGCCTGTGCATGTTTTTCTAAATTGTGATTTTCATTATGCAGAATAGTAGAGTATAATTTTTGTCTCTTTTTTTTTCAGTTTTAAATATTGAGAAATTGCAATTTCTATCAAATTTATACATGGTATTAGAGCCTTGAAATCACATTAGAAACAATATTTCAATTTTTTTCTTTAGGAATTTCGAATTGCAGCTTCAGTAGCAAATTTTTCTTTAGATTCAAGAAAATGTCTTTCAAAAGACTAATATTGGAGTATGCCCTAAAGGGTAGCTCAAGTTTCAGAGACTGGAAATATCAAATGGAAGCAATTATTGATGATAATTGTGTGTTAGAATATGTTAAAACTGACATTGCGAAACCCTGTCAGTTTGATGCACAATGGTTAACCTAATGGAAGAAGGATGTTTTTAGATCCAGGAGGGTCATTTTGGAGGGTGTGAGAGACCACATAGTCTCAAAATTACATGGAAAGGAGACTCCCTTTACTATGTGGAATACCCTCATCGAGTTATTCGAAAATCACAATGATGCCAAAAAAATCGGTCTGATGAACAAATTGAGGATTGAAGACAAAGGGTATGAGATAGTCTTCAAAAATGGGAAGGCCTACCTCAAGAATTTTTCTTCAGGTCATATCAAACATATTGGTGTTAGGATCAAGATTTTATACACATTAGAGGAAGATGCATGTGAAAACTTGAGGAGAAAGGAAAATATTAGAGATGTGGTGGTCGAGAGGGAGCATGATAAAAATTTCAAGATGGAGCCTCAACCAGTTGGTAGTTAGGATGAAAAACATGATGATGATGATGAGGACTAGTCAAATACCTCTAGTAGAAGGAAGTTCGAGCTAAGTGAGAAAAGGGAGAAATTGCAACAATACCTACAGGAGTGAGGCAGTGTGATGTTGAGCCTTAACTCCAGAGTTGCAAAGATTTGGGCAAGGTCGATTAAGGTGTCCTCATTGTGGATCATTACCTTGTTATAGGGGCCCACAATATTCAGTAGCAGAAGGATTAGTGTGAGTTGGTGAATTCTTATGTTGAGGTGAAAAAAGCAGTGTTGATTTTAGTACAAGAGGCACAATGAAAAATCAACATCATTGCAATTTTCCTAGTAGACCATTGCAAAGTCATAATTGATTCAATGCTTTTTTTTGGATTATTCTCATTTGTAGTTGTTGTAGTGGAAACAAAAACATTGAGAGCTAGTGCTACTATACATTCCATACGTGCTGGATAGGGATGGTGCAAAATCCATTTCTTGCTAAGAGGGAGTGTTATAAATTGTAACAAGAAATGCTAAATTTGACTTTAGCCTTAGTAAAATTGAGTAAATAAAATTTCCACATCAGCAAAACAACTTGGAGGAAGTTAAATAGTGTGACATGGCTCTTGTCACTCAGTTATATCAACAAATTTGAGTTAGTGGGCTTGGAGTTCACTCATGCTTGTGTTGATTGCCAAATTTGAGCAATATAGTTCAATTATTTTCAGTTGTACTTAGTTAACTGACCTATAATAATTAATTGAGTCAGCTTAAGGTCAGTTGTGTAGTGAGACAATAGTCTAACTCAGGGAATTATCAGTTAATTGATCAATCAACCCAAAATAGCTCATGCATGCATGAAATTTGAGTTGCGGAGTTGGAGTGGAGGAGACAAAGGCTAGTGTAACATGAATTGTATAATAATTGAGTGTATAATTGTTGCATGCAGTCAGGAGATCAATTCCTTCATAATTGCACAAGGAAATAGGGACTTACCTATTATTTAGGAGCTGGAGGAGGCATAATATGGCTAAGTGTTGGTCAAAGGTCCTCAGTCAATAGAGAGAACCATTTTTCTTTTGTAGGTTGTGCTCAGAGCTAGAGGAAGGAATTGTAATAGTTTATTTATTCAAATTATTAATGAAAAGAGGCTTGAGGGGTTTTTCCTAGTTGGGTTCCCATAGAAATTGCTGTGTACTTGTGGGTTTTATTGTTACATGTCTATTCATGTTGTTCTAATTTGTGATTTTCATTCTGCAAATTAGTAGAGTAGAATTTGTGTCTCTTGTTTTCAGTTTGATATTTTGAGAAGTTTCAATTTATATCAAATTTATACACAACAATATCTTGTATTTAATATAACAAGTTATAAAATATTAGAATTCCTTAATCAATGGTTGCATATTGAGTCATAACCCTCCTTGATCTAGTAGAGAAAAAAAGAGAAAGGAAATCCAAGTGATAAACTCCTCATAAAAATATCGACAATCAATCAAAATTTAATCAGTTATGAAGAATTTGATGGCATACTCCTTCATATAAGAAATCTCATGTGTGAGCCCTCATGTCAAATTTATTAACTATGGAAGAACACAAAATTTTTGTGGAAACTTTTAACAAAGAGTCACATTTTTTTATGAGCATATAGACAAAAAATGTCAAATAAGAAACATATTGTTCCTAACAATAATTATTGAAGTCGGAAAAGGATTGAATGATCCAGGAAAAAAATTAGGGGCTAATTTTTGATGCTTTATCAAAAAAAATTGGCCAATTTCCATATTTTTTTAAAAATGATTCACCCAAATTTTAAAAGATAAAATTATTTTATCTAAAACATCACCAAAATTTTATAGAGGCTATATAAAATCATTATATTTGAATATTTTTGCAAAAATATTTCTCAACATCTTACAATTTTTGTATTAGGGACTAGTAAGATTCATCAAAATTTCTGAACTTTAAGATAATTTTCCATCATTGAAATTTTCCCAATTAAATATTTCCATGGTTGATCAATCTAAGTGGGAGTTAACTCTAAATTTGAAAAAACATCTATTCTAGTTGAGTTGGTACTCCATTTAACTATCCTTATAAACAAAAATTTTAGATCACCATCACTTTCTGTCTTGATGAAAGAAAATTTACCATCCAAATCTCAAAAGAAAACAATGGTATTGCGTCACATTCCCCTCTATGAGGAATATGAGGACACAAAAAGACATTAGTTTGTTTGGAAAATGTTATAGCATGCAAATTATATAACTGAAGAAGACAATAAGATGGATTGATTTGTAGTATATCTAAGAAAAAGAGCACTTACATGGTTTATGAACTTCACATGGAATTAGACTAAATCATAAGCTAAGGTATACAACAACTTCCTCACATTCTTCAAAGGCCAATATATTTAGCATGTTGCAACACAATTATTGAAAGAAATAAAACCAATGCTAGGAGAGAAAGTATATAAATATGACAAAAGGTTCAAGGATATATGAAGTCAAATCTCATACCACATTAATGAAGCCCTCCTTTTTCAGTGGTATGTATCTATACTTATACAAATAATTTGTGGATGCTTACGTATCAATGAAATAAAATCATTTGAGGAAGCCTTGAAAAAGGCAGAACATATTGAAATTGATAATGATAGTCCATCGAATTCTTTATTGACATACAAAATATTGGAAGAATATTTTAAGAAACTTCAACAAACTATAAAAAAACTTCACTCCAACTATGGTGCAAAAAATACATGAATCAATATCTTTTTTTTTTCTCAGTAAAACTAATTCTATTTATAAAACATAATAGTACAAAACTGCGCCAGTTTCAGCTGTGTGAGCCTGAGAACTGGGCTTGATGTCCATGCTTAACATAAAAAACTGAACTTCCCTGAGTGGGAAACCAATTCTTTTGAAAGAAATTTCACCGCCCTTAGAAGGGAAACCAGTATATAGTGCATGCATTATAATTTAACAAGAGACAATAAAATAATATAGCATACAGCTTTTACAGCTGATGAGAGATGCAAAAAACCAAAAATTCTTCCAATGAAGTTGAATATCTGTACCATAGTAGGCTGAGGGATGTCAAATTCACTGTTCAGGAGCTGGGGAGGCTATTTCTTCCATGATTCTGCACCAATAATCATCTTCTCCATCTTCATTGTCCTTCTTCGGCGCGCTGTCCTTACTGAAGAAGTCCACCTGCATGTTTTCTTTTCCAAGGATGGATTTCTCAATGCCAATGGGCACTGCAGGAGCCGGAACATCATTTTTTGCCGGAGAGGGTTGAGGGCCAGGTGGAGTAGGGGCAGAGCGAGGGAAAGTAACAGGAGTAGAGCTAGCAGATTTTTCACTAACAGTGACAGTAACAAAAGCAGTGAGGACTGGCTTGTCTAGGGAGCAGTTGAAGCGGAATTCTGCTCTCTGAGAGGTCTGGCAGAGGGTCGGACTAGCAGGAGCATGAATAGCAGGGGAGGCAGGCTGAGAGACAGGAGGAGGATGCCGCACAGGCTGAGCAGAGTGGGTGCCCCCAGGATGGCAGGTGCGGCCCCTCTAACGTCGAGAGTCCGAGTGAAGGCCCCAATCGACATCCTCCGCAGAAGAGTCAGAGGTCGAACTGGTGGAAGGGCATGGGCGGGATAAGCGACCTCTGATCGCCCCTCGATGACATCTCATCCTATTCCGAAGCCAAGGCATCGCCATAGAGCTTTGCAAGGGGTTCTTGGGGCAGAAGGAGCAGGCAGTGTTCGAGGGAGACCACTGAAAATCGACAAACTGAGAATGCAGACAAGAATTTAAATGACAGAAGTTACTCTGAGTGAAATGATAACCTGTAAGAGTTTCCAAAGAGCTGAGGATGGTGCAACGTCGCCCAGTCTGAGTGCGAGCACTTGGCTCAGCACAAGCAGTTGGGCATGCTCCACACACAGGAGACGGAGGGCCTAATAAAACACAAGAACCAGACGAATTCTCCAGAAAAAACACCATATCAAGCTGAACCGACAAGGCGAGGTGGAAAAATGGCGAGGCGAGTGGAATGAATGCTGTGCAGACTGGCATAGTAATTGCATGAGTTATGACGCCGTAGGGGGCCATATGCCCATAACGTGAGAATGCCCTCGGGACTTGCCAGGGGACTAATGTCCCATCACGCCAAACCAACATCCGCATCCGTAGACTACAAGAATCAATATCATATGAAATACAACTGCAAATTTTTCGATACCTTCGAACAAGATATCCATCAAGTGTAGCTTGACTTATTTTGTGAAATTTTTCAAATTCCGACCAGTCACACCATAAAATATTGTCCATACAATCTCAAAAACATAAATCCAAAATGGTGCTTCATATGTGAGGAAGCAACCCATTATGCACACGAATGTCAGTTGAATAATAAAAACAAGCCTAATTACCATGCAATATATCATATGTGTTTGACTAGTCGATCGACTGGGGTTAAGCATTAAAAGAGTCAGAGGAGTTTCACATCAAGGAGGTGACTACCAAGGGCATGGTGGCTATCAAGGAGGAAGAGGCCACAGGGGATTCAATGGGAGATTTTTCAGATGTTGAGGTCAAGGTCGAGGAAGAATGTATTGAATCATGTGATAGTAGTAGGTCCATATGGTACCCAACTTCCCATTAAAAGACAAAATCAACCTTTGTTTTTGTAACATATGTTGCTTATTTGATCAGTGTTTAGAGGATTGCACTAAAATTTTAGAAAAAATGACCAATAAATAATTCTTAAATCTATTACACTTAGTACCAAAAAATAAGGTTCATAATTCAAAAATATTCATGTTGTAACTAAATCTAGGGTAGGTTGAGAAAATCCAACACACAGAGAACATATAGCTTGATAAGGAATAGGTAACACTCCATATGCGGATGTTGCATACCAAAAAAAATCAATGAAAGAAGCACTCAAATTCTTCAAATAAAATTATTATGAAAAATATAATAGCTAGCAAAAGGGAATGCCAATTAAGGACAACATCCTCAAATAACTTTTAGAACTAACTAAAGAAAAAAAATTAATTATACAATTTATAAAACTATTAAGTATATAAAAGGATAAAAATAAGAATAACAACCATTCAAAAATATCTACTAGCTCAACTATGAAAATTTGTACAAAGTCCATGATCCCCAAGTTGACCTAGAAACCAATGGTTATATGTTAAATTAGGTCATGGTCTACTTTCGTATCACAAGTAAACATTCTTCTTAAAGATACTTGGATAAATTTGGGAAGTCCAATAATCCAAGTAACTACAAACTATCTCAAATAAGCAGGTCAACACTTCCTTGAGCTAATTGGTACATTAAAAATATAAAAAATATTATGATGGGCATCCCAAATTTTGTTGATTTTGAAGTCATTGATATAGATGATGGGATACCAATGTATATAACTCACGTCATACGAACATGGGGGAGAAAAGTGAATATTTCCATGGAGAGGGACATAATAAAATTGAAAGACAATAATAGAAAAATTGACATACCCTTGGATCCACGAGTGAGAAAACATTAGATTGAAGCATTACATGAAATAAATACTAATCATATTTACCAATTCATTACAAATATAAAGAAAATTCCAAGCTAAAAAACAAAGGTGAAATTCTAACTACTTTATAATTATCTAATGGTTAAAAATCTAATGCCAAATTATACAAGTGGAAACTTGAAAATTATGAGTCGATGGCCAAAGTTTGTTGGTTTATTGAAGAAATTTCAATGAAGAGTAGTCAACCATGTTTTTTAGTAAAATAATTGACTATATTGTATGAAAAGAAACATAAAACAACTCTAAATTTGATCCCTTGTGGTTTTTTTTTTCTTCTAAGTATGACTAATTCTATTATGTATAAAAGATAATGTTACAAAACTGCCGCAGCGTCATTTGTGTGAGCCTGAGCGCTGGGCTTGATATACATGCTGAATACAGAGAGTCCGGACTACCCAAGAAGGGAAACCAGTCCTGTAGAGATCAGTTTGGCTGCCCTTGGAAGGGAAACTGGCCTATAATTTAAACATAAGTACTTAACAGCAAGAAAGAAACTAAGATTAACAAGAAACCTTCCCATCTGCGTATTGAGACAAAGAGACAAAAAAATCCTGCAGCAGTTGAGCAAAAAAGTCAAAATAAACTGAGTGCTGAGATTATTACTGATCATTCATTGGAGATTGAGGTTCTTCCACCACTCTGCAAGAAAATTCGTCTGCCCAATCATTCGGGTCACCTTGGAGAGCACCTCCCAGGTCAGTGTCTTCATCCATCGCCCGCAGAGTGTCTGCTGCATGGTGGGCAGTATCTGTAGGCGCAGCTGAGCATTTGGGAGGGCTAGAGGCAGGGGGGGAAAAGGGGAGGCACCAGAGGAGGGAATAGGCAAAGGTGCTTCTTCTTTCAGCGTAACAGTTATGAAGGTAGTGACCATGGGATGATCATGAGGACATTCGAAGTGCAGCTCAACACACTGAGAAGTGAGGCGGATGGGAGGGCGATCAGGTCTCAGGGAGGCGGAGGGAAGAACAACAACGTGAGGGTCAACAAGTGGGGGTGGAGATGGCTGAGCCAAAGGCTCCGAAGCACAGTGACACCAACAACTTCTGCCATGCCTTATCCCTTGAGTTCGAGCTTGAGTCTCTTCAGTAGAAGAAGACCCAAAAACCGAGCTGGAGTGGTGTCTTTTCCGCGAAGCCCGCCCACGAATGGAGCCACGCCTACTCCGCATTCTGTGACAAATGCGTGGCATGGATGCAGAGGCGTGAGGAGAACAAGAGTGATGAAAGATGCAGGCGGGAGGCCTAAAAACACTGTGGGAGAGAATTCCGCGAGGGAGAACTGCCGTCTGAGCTCCAAGGGAGGAGACGTCACCACTGTAGACCGCTGTTCAAGTCCAGGGAGGATTGAAGCAATAGTAGGGACTCTGCGAAAAATGCTCGCCAGGGAGAGGTTCAAAACATGCTGACAAAGTGAAACGACGACCTGTAGGAGTGCGAGTGCAGGGCTCTACATAGCCCTGAGGGCATGCGCTATTTAAAGGGAGCCGAGGAGCTATCCTGCCTTCACTTCTAGCCGAACCATCTGGAGTGGACACCATTACCAATTGAATGCCCATGGCGGTGTAAGGGAACGTCTGCGCTGGATTAATGGCATTACGAGCTGGCTGTTTAATGAACTCTTTAATGCCACCCCACGCGAGCTTCTTTGGGAGGCATGCAGGGGCCGGCATCCCATCATATCTGGCAGTCACCCGCATCTGGGTGATCCTTGTGCACCAGCATAGTGCAGTTTTGAAGCATTTCACTATCATGGATAATATTGAGGGGGCCATGAATGAGTGTATTGGTACTATCTGCTCCAAAGTTGGCTAAGAGATCTGCAACTTTGTTTCCTTCTCGTTTAACATGAGTAAACGAGATTTCCCTGTTGCTGCTTAACCAATTGCGTATCTGATCAATCCTAGTAGCCAAACGCCAACTGTTTCCTGCCTTTGCTGTGTTGGTACCCCAGAGGATTTGATTAACCATATTAATGAGAATCTGAGAATCTCCTTCTATAATGATAGGAAATAATTTGTAGTGATTAATGAGGCTGAGCCCTTGCCAGAGCCCTTCTAACTCAGCCGAGTTATTGGTATCCCATCCAATAGTTCCATAGTATATGACATGCGTTTCTCCAGAAAAATATCTAAAAATGCCTCCATAACCAGCTTGCCCGGGGTTTCCTCTAGAAGCTCCATCGAAATTTAATTTGAACAACCCAGGAGGGGGAGGAGACCAATTCAGGGGAGGTTCAGGGGCAGACCTATTTCTAAGGGTAGATATTGGCTTAATGATGAGGTTCCAGTTCTGCCAGATGGCTATTTCTTTGGGCTGCTTGGGAAATTCGTCATCTTTCCAGGAGTAGAGAGCAAGGGATTCCTGAAGGTTATGGAAAATGATATCCCAAATTGAGTCCAGAGAAGAGGATTGATTTTGAAGATCCGTTTGTTTCACTCTTTCCACAAAGACCAGAAAAGGATTCCAGGAAGGAGTTGCCAGAGGGTGTTGAGAAGGGAGGAATTGTAAGGGCGTTTAGGCCAGTTCCGTAGAAGGATGGTGATGTCTCCAGAGGGTTTTTTTCGCTGGATACGAAAGCTGATTTTATCCCATAAGGAGTTGGCCAGAGAGCAAGTCAGCATGAGATGCTGAATATCTTCATTTCTTTGATTGCAATTGGGGAATTTTGAAGGTCCTATGAAGCCTCTTTTGATTAAATTATCCCAGGTGAGGATACGTTTGTGACTGAGAAGCCATAGGAAAGTAGAGATCTTTGGCCATATGTTTGGGGCCCATATCAATTGCCATAGAGGATCACGCGGAAGGGGCGTGGGGTGCATAAGAGAATAATCTTCCTTTGTAGAAAACATACCTTTTGTTGTATATCCCCATCTTAGAATGTCAGGGTCTTCCGAGTACCTGATTTTCCTTCTTTGAAGCTCAAGACTGAGGGCTTCCCATTCATGAGCTTGAGCTTGAGGAGCTATGAGGGATGAGGATTTCCATTGCCTGAACCCATTGCATTGTGAAGGCAGCCAGAATTGACAGATCTTTTCGTCCATTGTCACGTTGTTGTTACCTAAATTGATATGGGAAAAGGTCCCAAGAAGCTGAGGATTTTGTTGCCACGCATCTGCCCAAAACCTGGCAGAGTTTTCGTTGCGGATCTCCCAAAAACTATGTTTTTGTATGAGCAAATAGTGCTGCTTTGCTACATTCCATATCAGAGAACATATGCTTTTGGGTGAAAGCCTTATTAAATCTTCAGGAGATCTATTATGGGCATATTTTTTTGTCCACAATTTAGCCCAGGGCGTGCATGGATTTGAAATCCACTTCCACCATATACGTGCCCCCATGAACTCATTACTGTGTATGGGGTTTCTGAGACCAAGACCTCCTGCGTCCTTAGGCGTGCAAATGGTGTTCCAATTAACCAAAGCCCATTTTCTATTTCACCCAGAAGATCCCCATAGGAAATTCCTTTGCAGAGATTTAATCTGTTTAAGGACCCATTTAGGGGCAACTAGCACATAAAAGAGATAAAGAGGCATGGATTGCAGCACAAATTTGATAAGAGTGAGTTTTTTGGCCATGTTGAGGGCTCTGAATGTCCAGGAGGATAGTCGAGATTCGAGTTTATCAAGGAGAACGTTCCAGGAGGCGTTTTTTACAGTAGAGTCAATAAGAGGGGCACCCAGGTATTTGTCTGGGAGAGAGGCAATGGAGAAGCCAAGGATATGGTAAATACTGGCTTGAGTCAAGGGAGGCGTGTTGAAAAATAAAATTTGAGATTTGGAGTTATTAATGGAGAGACCAGAGGTTGTGGAGAAAAGGTTTAGAATGGCTTTGAAAGAGCGAGCTTCATGGACAGATGGGTGGCCGAAGAGCATATTATCATCCACGAATTGCTGGTGGGTGGTGGTGGGGGCACCATGAAGAGAAATACCTTTCAGAAGCTAGGAGTTGACTCCGTTATCAATTAATTTTCCCAATCCTTCAGCCATAAGGACAAAGAGGAAAGGAGAAAGGGGATCTCCTTGTCTAATACCCCTGGAGGGAGAGAAAGGGGGAGAGGGTATCCCATTGACGAGGACAGAGAAAAAGGTGGAAGAAATAAGGTTCATAATCCATCTTATCCACATTTGGTTGAAGCCAAAAGCGCTGAGAACCTATTGAATGTAGTTCCAATTCAATTTGTCAAAAGCCTTAGAGAGATCAATTTTGAGGAGCATACCTGGCTTCTTGCAAATTTTTAAGGAATGTATGATCTCATGAGTTAAAATGATGCCGTCCAATATTTTTCTTCCTTCCACATAACCTATCTGCTCAGGCGAGATGAGAAGCGGCAGGAGAGGCTTAAGCCTATTGGCTACAACTTTGGAGATAACCTTGTATATCACATTGCAAAGAGCAATGGGTCTGAATTTTTCTGGCCTGCTTGGTTGTTCCTCTTTCGGAATCAGCGTGATGAAGGTAGCATTGAGAGAGGGAAGGAGCCAATGAATGGTTCTAGATTCCTCAATGAGCTGCCAGACTTTGTGTTTAATAAGATCCCAGAAGTGATGAAATTTTTTTGAGGTAAAACCATCCGGGCCTGGTGCCTTTCCATCCTTGAACTGTGCCATAGTGAAATCCACTTCCTGGAGTGAGACTGGGCGCAATAGCATTATATTATGCTCATATGTGATCAATTTAGGGATCAGCTGCGTGATTTTGTCTATAGCCTGCTGTCTATTGACCTGAGGCTCTTGTTGGATGCCTTTGAAATAATCCAAGAGATCCTTTTCCATTTCTTCATGCTTCTCCATTCTTTCCCCTTGCTGATTGGTAATATGGCTGATGTGATTTTGCATTCTTCTTTGAATAGTGGAGTTATGAAAGAATTTAGTATTTCTTTCTCCCTCCTTCAGCCAATGTATTCTTGATTTCTGCCTCCAGAGGATTTCCTCTTGTTTGTATCTGTCTTCCAGCTGCTTTTGTAGGTTTTTTTCCTTAGCTGCAAGAGTTTCTGATCTTCCTTTATTGATTATTTCCTGTTGAACTTCAGCCATTTTCTGCTCAAGGACCTTTTTCTCCTGAAATATGTTTCCAAAGATTGTCTGATTCCAGTTTTTGATGTGCATCTTAAGGTATTTGAGTTTCTGTTGAAACTGATACATTTTAGATCCTTTTGGTGGGACGAAACTTTTCCACACAGCATGACCCATTTCCTTAAAGGTTGGATGTGTGAGCCAGAAAGCTTCAAATTTAAAGGGTCGCTTTAGTTATGACCCTATATCTTGCCATTGAAGGAGAATAGGCCAATGGTCCGATCCAGCTAAAGTAAGAATTGAGGTTGTGATGTCTCCTCCTACATAGATGGCGTTATTCGAAATGAGGAATCTGTCTAGCTTTGAAGCAATCTGCTGGTTGCCGGCTCTTCTGTTGTTCCAGGTGAACATGCCATTGGAGAAAGGAATGTCTATGAGCCAATTGGAGTTGATGAAGTTTTTGAAATGGGAACATTCCGGGTCCATTCTTGGCCGACCTCCAGATTTTTCCTCCATTCTGGTGATCATATTGAAGTCTCCTGCTATGATCCACAGGGGATGTGTTCTATGGGAATTTAAAAGTTCCAAAGTATTTAGTAGCTCTATCTTACTGACCTGATCTTGAGGAAAATAGACGTTGGAGAGATGTCCATGAATGTTGGTCCCAATAGGATGGAAAGTTGCTTGAATAAGGTTGTGCGCCGCATGGAAGTCTGCTACCATTATAGTTTGTGTATCCCAGGCCACTGCTAGTCCTCCTGAGAAGCCTGAAGCATCTAATGCTACCGAGCTACTGCTGGGCCAAGCCTTTGATAAGATTGAGCCTAGCGTCTCACTGTTGCATTTAGTTTCCTGTAAAAAGAGGATTTGAGGCTTTTCTTTCTGAATCATGTTCTTAATCATCCTATATTTTCCAGGGCTATTGAGCCCTCTCACATTCCATGAGACTAAATTCATGGTGAACTACCTGCGAGCGGTTTAAAGAACCGCGTTAACTTGGGATAACGCCCTGAATCCACCAATATCTCTCCCAGAGCGATGGTGCGTTGCCAATCTAGTTTTCGACCTCTCTTTCTGGTTTCTTTTATAACTTTCAAGCTGTCCCAATGGCTTCCTGGCTGAATGACTAGTTTCTTCTGCTGTTAAACCTTGGATAGAGCTGCTTCAAGCGATTCAATCTGTTTGGGATTGATTTTATCAAATTCTTTGCATCTGCAAGCGTCTTCTAATCCCAATAGATCCAATTCTCCAAGATCAAAGCCCTCCGAGTCTTCGTCCATGAGGGTGAGCTGACTACTTTCCAAAGCTTCCTTATTGGCATGAATAGAGCTTGATTGAATCCCATCCATATCCATGAGGGTAGGGTTCCAGGTCACTTGCTTTTTAGCCAAAGGAGGGTCAGTACCTGAGGGAGTATCAACTTGCGCCTCTGATTGGGTAGCTTCAGTGGTTTGGGTGTTAGGCAGATTCAAAGGGTTGGTGGAAGGGGTGGAGGGATGGAGGGGAGGTTGAACGAACGCATTTTGAGGATCAGATTGAGCAAGGATGGCAAATCTGTTGCTGGTGGAGGGTGTATTGGCAAGAGTACTAGGTTTTTTCACCGAGGAGGAGGATTTCTTGGAGTTTCTCCTTCGAGTGGGAACTTTGGTAAACCCATCTGCTTCTGTATTGTTTTAAGCTTCTTTAGTCTGAGATTGAGAGTTTAGGGGGCAATATCTGAATAGATGTCTATGGGCATGGAATCTCCTGCAACGAAATGGAACATGTTCATAGTCAAGAGGTTGTATCCATTCGAAATCATCATGAAACAAACTTACCGCGTATGGTAGAGCTTTATCCAAATGCATGTAGACGCATATTCTTGCATAGGATGTGTATCTTCGTAGCTTGGTGTCTTCAGCTATCTTTATGAACTCTCCTAGCCCTCTTCCAATCTCCTGAAGCAAATCCTCATCCCAATATTCAAGAGGCAGAGAGTATAGACGAATCCATACAGGTGCCCAATTGAAGTTTTCCTTATCTGGGTTGAACCTTTCGACCCAGTTTCTGAGATATAGCCCTGCCAAATTGAAAAAATATGGGCCACCATCTATTACCTTATTTCTGTCCTCGATGCAGTTAAAGATGGCTGTAAAGAAGCCTTTTGGACCTAGCTGTAGAGTAACATGCCCTTTGGGCTTCCATTTGGAAGCAATCCAACCCTGTAACGCTTTTTCTGTTGGCCAAAAGCCAATAAATTTTCCGATGAGAGCGTGATCTCTCATGTACTGGATTCTGGAATTTATGTGGTGACTTGGCAAGTCGATTTTGGGTCTATCTGGAGCTATTGGATTACATGTGGAAGAAGTGACAGGTTGCGCATCCGTTTGCTTCCCAGAGTCCGGCGTCTGAGACGCATTGGTCTCCAGCTTTTCTCCTGTTTCAGTTTCACTTTGTTTTGGAGTCCCATCGAGTTCTTTGTCCGTTTCAGAGGGAGGCTTACTGCCTCCCCCCGTTACCGTCTCCATACCTGTTTGCAGAGCCGCTCCGTGTAGTGTGACAGGCGCCGACACAGAAAAACAGTTTGCAGGGGTGGCTAGGGTTTTGGCTAAGAGAGGTTAACCCTAGCAGAGCTCATCCGCGCGATATATAGCCAAAAAACACTTAACATTTTGATCCATTGTGGTTTATTAATGGCCATGGAATTTAGCAAAAGCATTGGAAAAGGCATGAGGAAATAAATGGAAATTTAATATGAGAAATAAAGTAAAATAAGAGAAAAGGGAGTTGAAGAGACACAAATATGCATGGAAGGTAAATTAGAGGGAAATTAGAGGAAAATGAAATAAAGAGGAAAAGGAAAATAAGAGACTAGGCACCAATGATAAAAAGGAATCAGAGAAACAATTCACAACTTTTGTTAGTTCTATATTTGAATACTTTAAAAAATAGATTTCTAAGAGAAGAGAGCGGAAGAACTTAGACAAGCAAGAAAGAAAAGGAAAGATACAACAAGGAAAGGGTTGGAAAAGCAGCTACAACAAGAGGAAATTGCAGGTAATAGGCTGCATGTGTGATTTCATTGTTGATATATGGATGCATGGTACATGCATTTGGTTATTTGGTTTTTTTTTTTCATTGGCATGAGATTTTCCTGGATTGACATTGGTTTTCAACCTTGGCTTTGAATTTCCTAGATAGCCATGGTTTTTTGGTTCCTTGTTTGGTTTAAGATTTGGATGGCCTGAGAATTTGGATCATGGTGATGTGGTCTCAAGAAATTATCAAGGTTCTAGGGTGGAGATAGGATTTCTCCTAGAACTCTTGACAGATAGGTGGAGACATGAAAATTCATCTAGGCATGGTGAATAAAGTTGTACGCATCCAAATTTTCTTGGTGTTAGTGATTTCCGAACCGATTTAGGTGAAATCACTTTGGTTGAGGGTTGAGGTGGTTTGACCTTTGGAAGTCCTGGTTGGTTCTTGTTAGGATAGAATTGTGAATTACGGATAAATCACGCTTCCCTAGACAGATGCTAGTCTAGAACAATAGGTGAAAGACTATATGACTATTTCTCCTAACTAAGAAAAGATACACAGAGAGGATTAGAAGGTTGTGATCCAAGCGCTTCTAAATGGTTCCTTCTATCACTTCTATTGCAACTTCAAATTCAAGCGGTTTGTGCTGAATAATTCCTATAAGGAAGAAGACTGAAACAATAGAATATGCAATAATATAGATATCTATTCAAGTTAGTTTGCTAAATCAGTAAAACATAAACGATACAAATCAACTAAGATCTTGCAATATGGAAAATCAAAGCCAATACAGATGCATATAGGAAAAAATAAGCAGTATTATTTATTGATGATAGAAGGAGAGGTTACAACCAAATGACTGATTTGAAGTGACACTTCCAGCACCGTTCCCAAGCCTCATCACAGTATAAATCTCTCCACCAGCAGCTACACAAATCTAGCTCTCAATTGAAAATTCTCCAACATTTCTCTACTCAAATTCTTCCTCCTCAAGCACTTAGATCTGTGCTCAATTTATATATGAACTATAGGTTGTTTTTCAATCAATGACTTTCCAATAATAGGCAAGAAATGTTTCCAGTCATGTAGATTTCAAATGGACACTTGGATCCAAAGCTTGACACATGTGAACTCTTCTAAAAGACACTGGCCAAGTGGAGATTCCGTAACAATGAGAATTTCGCTCCCAATGTGACCAACGCACCTGTGAATGTAGGGAAGTGATTTTCAGAGAAGCCTCACATGGGGCTACCTGCATATGAAACACACTTAGGCCCCTTAGAGCCTACGTTGGTGAGCTCTCATATGCTATATAATAAGCTTCAAACCTTGGAAAACTTTTCTTGATGAAAGTATTGCTTGATTTGTCTTGTTTCTTGTCTTAGGGCATGTAGCAACTGAAATGATAAGGAATGATAGACCCTTGATCATTGGTCCTGGAGATGATGTCCAGTTAACAAGGTCATTGGGAATGGTGCCCAAATTGACCTATAAAAATTCCCCCCTAAAGCATGAGATCCAAATAATAAAAACATTTGATTGAGATGCTTTACATTGTGATGAGCCTGGAAATGAAGCGGAGTGGTAACCTGCATCAATATTACGATACATTACATCATGATATATCCTCTTTGATCATAATTGCTGAGCGTAGAAATTCCCATGTTCAGCACATAAAACAATCTAATAACATGTACATAATTCAGAAAGTCATCTTCATCTGTATGTAAGGTCACCGTACAGATGATGTGTACAACAATCTTGAAATCACAGCCCGGATGGCTGAAAATAGATCCGGGGTCTTCTTATCTTGTTCACTCAATCATTTGGGTACAAGTCTAGACATGCGAATATATGATTTGTAGTCGAACATGGAAATACATTGTTTGATTACCAGCCAATGATGTGAGATGTTAACAAATGCGAGAGAACCACCATTAATGAAAATGGTCCTCAAGGTACTGCAGTACATTTCGTAAGGCGTGAATATATGATTTGATGTAAAAACGCCAAACAAAATCTTTTGGTCAAAGGTCCAGAAGCGAGGATCTTCTCGATGTTGTAACAAGCCTCATGGTACTAGAATTTGATGTTTCTAAGTGAACCTCCTGGATATTAATTTGTCATTGACAAGAAGTCATCTTATTGCAAAACTGGAGTTACTGATGTCAGAGACAAGGGTATGACTTGATATAGAAATTTTTAGGGATGAAGGTCATGAAAATGAAGGTTTATGAGTATTGCAGAAGGGTGATTTTTTAATCACTGGATGGCTTCTCTTGAATATATCGGCGACACTGTGATGAGTTGGCAGCATTGACCGAAAACCAAAGTGAAGGTACGATGAACCATAGGTGTGAATTATCCGTCAAGATGATTACCCAACCCAAACAATCATGAACATGGAGTGAAAGAAGTGTCATGTTCAAGAGCGATTTGCTACCAAAAATAAACTTTGCTCACTTTTCACAAATTTTCCCCGGTCATTTGTAGACCAGTACCTATTTATTTTTTAACAAGCTTGAGGAGGATAACATTTTCTTGATCTATAATTCAACCCTTCGGGTGAATAAAGTATCGCTATTTAATAATTTAACGAGTATAGTGATGAATGAAATACAATTCTTTCCATGATCGACAAGCTCATTGCTATTTTATGTTTTAACGAGATTAACGATAGTGATAGCCCAGTCCTTTTTCATATTTAGAGAGTCTAAAAAAGAGGATGAAAGAGAACTCCAAAAGTACTTTTTTATAAATTTGTCACTCAGACCCAAAAAAGTGTAAAATAATATTTGAGAGAACCTCTTTGTTCATGTTTAACCAAGGTATTCCTTTTTCGTAAACAATCCATCTCAGTCTGGAAAATGGTTAAAATTATACTGAGTAGATATAAATTCATTTACTTTAACGAGCTCGAAAATACAAGTGCTCAGTAATCTTTTCACATTATCAGAGTCTGAAAAGAGCTGAAAGAAGACTCCAGGGGTTCCTTTTTCACTGTTAACGAAGCTCGAAAAAGAGATAAAAGTGCGCTTCAAATCCTTTTTCATTTTTAACAAAGCTCGAAAAATAAGGAGAAAAAGTATGCTTTGTGGTCAAGTCATTCTTTGAATAAATTTGCATGACTAATCTATTCATCAGTTGTATTTCCTGTTTATAACAACATCAAATGGATTAAAAATACCCGTTTCATGATAAAAACATAATAAAACTATAATCATAGTAATAAATTTAACTTGCAAACAATTAAATGACTATAAAAAGTAGTTTCACTATTCATTTTTACCATTCCATAGTTACCATTTGCATTTTGGAGCTCTGAACCTGATTTTGCCTCTGAACTTCAGTCGTTGACTGCAGTCATTTCTATGGATGAATTTCATCGCCGTTTGATCCAGGTTAGTACCATTAACATCCTCTTCCATTTGGTATTCATTTCATTTCCATTCTCTGCATATTTTAGGGTTTTAAGGCCCCTAGGGTAAATTCTACCCAAAATGAGGGCAACACACCCCTGAATGTCGAAAAATGCATTGCATAACAGGTACAGTGAAGGGTACCTGCATATGCAACGCACTCTCTCAGCCCAGGGAGTGCATTGGGCACAGTTCAAGTTTTTGATTTCATGTTGTGCCCAAAATTTGCTTAGTTTTTTTGCAATGAATGGAATCTAAGGAATCTTATGATTATATTTCAGGTTTCCATCAGGTTATAATGACGATTAAATGGAGGGAAAGAGAACATGAAGAACATGATATGATTTCCTTGAATGAACTGGGTACAATAAGAGCCCTAAGAGATTGTGGACTACTTAAGTACTTCAAATTGTCGGGAATGAGGAAATAAATAGAACTCTTGGAGTTCTTAGTTCGAGCATGGGATCCAGTGATAGAGGCATTTCACATTAAGAACAAAGTGGTTCCCATAACAGTTGAGGATGTATATTTTCTCACAATTTTTTCGAGGAGAGGTTTGCCCATTTCTCTCATAGGGTCTATCGTTGGAGGAGAGACAATGAGGGATTATTTTGTGCAGTATTGTTATCCAGGGGAAGAACCTAGCAAATATGGAAAAATAAACATCTGGGATGTCAAGGATTTGCCTTTGAGAACCATCCTTTTCACGATTGCTAAACCTGCTGGCACTGTTACACTACATGTAGCGAACATATCATATATGCAGTACGCACTAGAGTGCTTAAAGCCAATAGTATTCAACTGGTCTGAAGCTGTTCTATATCATATAAAGGAACAACTGAACAAAGCAAAGGGAGGAAGGAAGAAAAATTTCAATTATGGTTCAATCATTATCTCCTTCACTTTGGAACGGATTCCAATGATGCAGCCACAACATGTAACACTGGATATATCTAGTCCTAGAGATCCTCAAATGTAGAGATGGGTAGAACTCATGGGTCGGAATGCAGGCCAATCGACCATTGTGTTCTCTACTGCATTATTTTCCTAGTTCTGATGGCAGATTTTCGCCATCAATGAGTACGCATACGCAGGTGTCTAATTCCGAGGAGATCCAGATTTAGTATTACTAGAAGGCGCTGAGTAGGGTGCAATAGGTAAGAATGATTTGACCGTGTTTTTTTTTTTTCTAAGGTTTATACAATGTTTTTGTGTTCTGATTTCTTTCCAAGACTAAACTAAATGTTTGATGTAATGCAGATATCGGTCGTGTTCAACCAGTAGAGGAACTAGAGCATGAAGCAGATGCGCCAGCAGAGACAGCTGTCGAGAGAGCAGTCCTTCAGGACCTTGATATGGCTGAGATCTTGGCTGAGCTTCAGCAGCACATAGAGGGTTTGACCTTCATAATTCTGGATTTCCGGGTTGAAGAGTTACCCATGTGACTGCAGTGACACACTATTGGGGTTCCTAACCGTTGGATGCGGTTGCTTCATAGGATTTCTAGATCTATAGCATGTTACCATGAGCGCCACTAGTTTACTTATGAAATTTTGCATACATTTTGAGGTCAGATGACCAATGTGTCTTGGGCACAAATTTTGTAAAAACCTATAACTATCTATCTATATGATTTCAGAGTTTTTCCTATGTTTATTGTGCAATTCTATTAAATGATGTGAATGTTTTATTTACCTATGTTGCAAATGTCTGTCTAAAACTTGATTAGCTAATGAATCAATCAATGTGTTCAAATTTTTGGAAATGTGTTGATATTGAACAAAAACAAAATGTCTTTCCAAAAGTCGAACTCTTAGGAACAATCTAAGAAGTGTTGGATTTATAACAGTATAAACACTAGTAAGTTGTAATACCACAAGTTGTGAGTCTAACCTTATGATTATGCAGTTAATACCAAATGAAATGGCATCAGAGAGAAGTTCGATCGACGTGCTATACTCAGTGATATTGTCAGTCGATCTACCAATACAAATCCCTTGAAAACTCACTAACTCTCCCTTCGGAGCGAAAATGGCCCATGCTATAGTGGATAGATTCTGCGTACTAAAACTAGCACCATCAACATATCCAACAAATGGTTTCAAAGATTCAGACATATGCGATAAAATTTAAAGAGGATTACTAACATCAATAAAACTATAAAAACAAATTAAGATAGTGAATGCAAATCAACAGCATATATACAATATAATACAAAAAATTACTACACTCATGATTAAGCATAGTAACGTTTAAGATACAACCCATTTCTAGGCTGTGCCAATGGAATCCCATCTTAATCAACTGACTCATAAGAACCCTTAGCAAGAACTCTTTTGACAATATAAGGGCCATGCCAAAATGGCTCGAATTCCCTGTACCTATTACATCAGCTTCTTGACCGTAAAGAAGGACCAAGTTGCCCTCCGAGTAGATGCAAGGATGGACATTTTTGTCATATTGTGCCTTTATACGTCTCTTATGTGCTTCGTTGGCCAATTGGGATTCATGACGCATTTCATCAAGATGGATGAGGTTAAGAAGACACGCTTCTTCTTCTGAGGTGTCAGGTAAGATATTTCGCATTGGATTGGTAAGATAGCTTCCAGACCATACACCAATTGAAAAGGAATAAATCCGATTTTGTTTCTCACCAAGGTTTGATACACCCACAAAGAGGAGTATAGGATCAAATGCCAGTTCCTTTTACGGACTCCTATCATTCGTTGAAGCATTTGTTTAAGAATTTTGTTAATAGCCTCAACTTGTCCATTTGATTGTGGATAATAAGAAGTAGAATTATGATGCAAAAATTATAACTTGGTAGTCAAGTCAAACATCATATGGTTGAAAAAATGCTTCCCATGATCTGTAACTATAGCCCGTGGGACCCAAAACCATGCAATAACGTGGTTGAAGAAAAACAATGCAGCTGTTTGTCCTGTGTTATTGAATGTAGGCATCGCTTCGACCCATTTGGTAAAATAGTCGACTGTGACAATAATATAACCACGCCCCCCCAGATGAAGGAGGGTTACCGGTCATGAAGTCAATACCCCATTTCGAAAATGGTCCAGCAGAGACAATAAGATGCAATGGCACTGGTGGTTTGCAGATTTTACGATAAAAAATATGGCATGCATGACAAATTCAAACCGTGAGGATGCAGTCTCGAAAAATAGTAGGCCAAAAGTAACCAGTGCGGATTATCTTCTGTGCAGTAGCATATCCAGATAAGTGTCTACCACAAGCCCTAGCATGACAATCATTTAATACTTTTTCGGCCTCCTCATGCACGAGGCACCTCCTTAAAATGGTATCGACACCATGACGATAAAGTGTATCGCCGACGATCAGATAATATTTGGCTTGGTATCGAATATGTCGTTGTTCAGAGCGAGAGGTATTAGGTCGAAAAGTTTGGGTTTGGATATATATAATGAAATCCCCATACCAAGGATCAGACGTTCCGATAAAAAACAGAGACTCGTCTGGAATAGATGGTTCCGATGTAGTAGCAGTACTATCATAGGGAATGTCATAGAGAATCTCAGCCAAAACTCAAGACTTCTTTGACTTGTATTTGATGAATTCCAAATCAAATTCCTGCAAAATGACAATCCATTTTGAATATTTCCCCCCCAGAAATTGACGTCATAAGATATAATTCATGGGGTTGTAATCCGAAACTATTTTTTTTTTTTCAGAGCAGGATATAATGGCGAAATCTTTGGACAACTTGAACAACTGCCAAGGCAAGATTTTCTACGTATGAGTACTTAACTTCCATATCATTGAGATTACAACTCAAATAATAGATCGGCTGTTAAATTCCATCTTCTACTTGGACCAAAACCATAGTGATGGTCGTTTTAGCCGCGACGATATATAGGAAATAATCATTTTGATAATTAGGAGGATACATTAATGACGCTCGGACAAGAGTGTCCTTGACAGCATCAAAAGAAGCTTACGCAACTTGATCTCAATGGAAAGGAACCCCCTTTTTCAATAATCGAGTAAATCCTTTAGCCATTTCGGCATAGTTTGGAATGAACCTTCTCAGGAAGTTAGCATTTCCTTGAAGTTTCTATATCTGAAGTAAATTTGATGGTGCAGGAAAATCAAGAATGGCCTATACCTTTAGTGGATCTATTCGAATTCCTTCTTTTGAGAGTACGAATCCGAGAAATCGACTAGAACCAACACAAAACACACATTTATGTGGATTGAGGCGTATTTTGTAGTGTTGGAAGTGTAATAAAATGGCTCTCAAATTCATCGGGTGATCAGTCCAATTTCATGAATGTGCTTGTAAATCATCTAAATATGGTTGAAAAATGTGCTTGATGTCATTGAAAGCATAATCCATTGCTCTCTGAAAAGTTGCCCCAGTATTCTTTAAACCAAACCGAAGTTTCTTATATGCGAATGTGCCCCAAGGACAGATGAATGCAGTCTTATGTTGATCATCTGGGCGGATATTGATTTGATTGTAACCGGAAAATCCATCCATGAATGAGAAAATTTTGCATCCAGCACAATCGTCAATAATCTGGTCGATAAAGGGAGTAGGATAGTTGTCTTTTGGACAAGCATGATTAACATCCCAATAATCCACACACACTCTAATGGTTCCTTGTTTTTTCATAATAGGAATGATATTGGAAACCCACTCAGTTAGTGGAACAGGGTAAATGAAACCAGCACGCAAAATTTTTTCAACTTCTGCTTTGATGGCAGCAAATTTCTTCAGATGAATAGGACGAAGCCGTTGATGCACCAGTTTGACATCAGGATACATATTAATGGTGTTTTCAACTATACTAGTATCTATGCCTGCCATTTCCTCGTAAGACCAAGCAAATATGTCATGAAATTCATGAAATAAAGAGCGATATGAATCAAGTTCTGATGGAGAACAAGATACACCGACATGAATATTTTCTACAACGCCAGGTTTGGTCAAAATATTGATAGAAATTGTTTCTTCGATATTGGATAAATTTCGCTTGGAATTGATTGCATTAATCAGTAAAGAATTCGAAAAGAAAGTTTTTATGGATGGGTGATATAGTTCACTGAGATTTTTTTCTTCATAATCAAGAAGATGGGAATGATGATGATAATCTTCCCATGGTTCTCCTTCTGACATCATAGATTCCAAAATATTTTCATCTGTCAAAAACTTTGAGGAAAATGGATCAGATGGAGTACCAAAATCTAAGGAACGATCAACCCAAACACTCGACAACGCTGATTTCAGATTTTCCGTCCAAGCCAAATAGATTGATGGCTATGCTAGCTCAATAGGGTTGGGTGGTAGAAATTCATCCAATGTAGAAATATTAGAATCACCCGTACTCTCCCTTAAGCTAGATAGAGTGGAAGATATCATGTAGCAGGTCTCTATACTTGTAATTTCTACCGACGTCGTGGGCGGTGGTAATGCAAAGGTTCCTATAAGAGTGGAATCCTTTAAGAGTCCTACACCAATGTTCTAAATTTCTAGTTGGGGTAAGTGAAAAAACGGAACGCTTCCAGTTACCTGCGAAGCGGAGGAAAAAAAGGATAATTGATTAATGACTGTTATTGTACCTTTATGTGGAAAGGCAATCATTATAAAGTATGTAGAAACAATGGCAGTCATTGCATATACCCATGGTCTTCCAAGTAAAATATTATAGTCAAGGGGTCCGTCAACAACTTCAACATCAATATTTATTGTTTTTCCCCCTAGTTCAACATGCAGGTTATTGATAATACCACAAGGTTTATATGTTCTTCCACCAAAAGCCTTCAACGTTGTTGATGATTGTGATAATCGCAGTGAGCCAAGTGACTTCCAACAGTTTAGAGACATAATGCACCTAGATGCTCCCTCAGAAATAATAGTTCGATGAACAAGGTGATTGAGAACATTTACTTGTATGGAGAAATCCAATTCTGTTGGTAGTTGTGGTACATAGCCCGTATGATTAAAGATGACAAGATTAGAATCGGTCGGATCAATTCCACCAATGGCCGACAATAAAACCTGCTTCTAGGAGGGAAAATTTTGTAATACCTCAAGAGAAGACATAGATGAAGGGGATTGAGCCAAATCTTCAACTATATTAAAATTTTGTGCAGCTCTTGGTCGAGGATTATATGTTGATTTATGAATTACCCCCTTCGGTGGCTTAATTGTCAATTCAGGAATAACAGTAGGTGGTACTGATTCAGTAGATGGATTCGTTGTCGAGGTAGTAGGTTGATTAGTGGCTGGACTACCATAGTCTTTATTCCGCGTCGACACCAAAATATCTTATGAATATTTTGTGGTGGATAACATTAGCACTTGGGAACTAGGAGCTGGATCCGTAGCAACCAGATTAGTGTCCGGATTTGGAAATGGGTCCATCAACACAGCTGATGCATGGGAAGTCTTGATGATTTTTGAGACTTCGGCATGGTGAGGACAATCCCTAACAAAGTGTTCCTTGTTACAGATTATGCATGGATAACGAGGTTTCCGTGGTCTAGGCGGTCGATCATATGATCTTTCATGCGGGTTAAAAGTTTGCTTTTTCTTTCATTTCCCCTTTTTCTTACTTCCTGGTTGCTTGTCACTTTTTCCTTTGTCAAATGACTCAGAATTAATTTTGGAGGTAGGATATGCAGTAGCGTGGTGTGTGTGTTTGCAGAGCCTATCAATCCGTATCTGGCATGAGAGTCCTTTATTTGAGGAGGAACATTGAAATTAGATCGCGGCGCATTAGGAATTTTTTCATAGAGCGTGCTGGACTGAGTGTAAATCAAGTCTAAATATTGGGCACGAGCGATAAATTGCTCTTCTGTGACGATGCCACCCTTAGCCACATCCTCAGTTATAGATGGTAACAGGGACCTAATGAACCATTCAGCAAGGAGCTGATCTAAAAAAAATGTCTTAACCATTCGTCGATGATGACACCACTCATGAATATGATCAGACATGTGAGTAGCATTAGTCTGTTTGAATTTGTTCAAGAGTTCTGTTCCAATTTCGTATCTGATCAGTAACTGGAAATGGGTCAAAAAGGAAGAAGCTAGGGTAGTGAAATTGTCGAAATAATCTCTAGGTAACTCAATGTACCATTTAGCAGCCGGACCTGTAAGCGTATGCTGGAAAAGACATAGTCGAACATAATCATCATTCATGGAATTTGATGAACACCATAAGTGATAAGTCATGACATGAGTCGACGAATCTTCTCCAGGGTTTCCATTGAATTTAGGAATATCAGAGGGTAATTTATGAGGTATCACTGACCACCAAGGAGCATAATTTATAGGATCATTGGTTAATCGGTTTAAATCTGGTAATTCCAAAGTTGAAACAAAAGGCAACTATCAATTGAGGTCAGGTTTAGCATAGCTAGGGTAAGATGGAATTGCTTTAGCAACAGGCCTTTTAGCACCAACATACGGAATTTGGTGCTGGTAACCCAGATAGGGGTTTTTTTACATAGAAAATGCTTGAGGATTCTATTAACCAAAACCTGGATATGTTACTTGTTGAAATGAAGTTTGAGGCATTTGCGCTTGAGGTTTCCAAGGGGTCTGCCACCAATGTTATAACCCAAATTAGTATAACTTGGATTTGGTTGATATGTATAACTAGGTTGTGTTTGTGACATCCCATAAAATGGTACACCAACTTGTGAATAAATGATTCCTGATACAGGTTGTTGTGAATTAACCAAAGGATTTTGAGTCTGTGGACCCAACATTTGATGATATTGAGTTGAAGGATCCGCCTGATAAGGTTGATGTATAATAGTTTGATTCTGTAACAAGGGTATAGATGTATTAACAAGTGGTAATGAAGTGGGTGTAACAGGTTGAACTGGTTGATATGAGTGTGCAACCATTTGTGGTTGGATAGGCAGAGTGGGCTGCCATTGACAAACATTCATGTCGAAATTAGTTTGACCAAAAAGTGTGCAGTACTGTCATATTGGGTGACCAAATGTTGCCCCCCAGCATGAGGAGAATAATAAGACAAAATAATTTTCTCCAAATTTTGGGAGTCCAGTTGATATGGTACCTAAAGGAATTGACCCAAAAGGACCGACTTGATATTTCCCTGATGATGTATATAATGAATCAAGTCATTCAGTACTAATGATAGGACTACCAGTTAAAATGCTAGATGATGACATTGGAAAAGACCATCATCGTGAAGATGCACCAGAGAAAGTGCTAGATAATGATTTGTAACCTGTTGAGACCAAAGGGCCACCGTGCAAATGACTCTGGTGAGGTTGTGAACATCGATGGAGTAGCGAGGGTAGGAGATGACGTAATTGGAACAGCAGACCCAACCGAAGATGTTGGTTCAAACATGGTTGTTTGACCAAATGTATACCCTCGAAAATCGATGGGAGATTGAATGGGAACAGGATCAACAAAAGCAGATGGAAATGATTAAGGAAAATACTCTTACAGTTAAAGGACCCCCCCAAAATGGGTTGGAGTTAAAGGTGTATCATCTTGTGAGATTTCTTCAATCACAATTAAATCAGGAGGAAGAAATTCATCGTCAGGCCAAAAATATATTTCAGATGGTGGACTGTGTGATATGGGAGATTCAATAGCTACAGAACTTTGTGGGATGACCAAGGTAGGAACAACTTCCAGTTGTTCGACTTTAGGATTCAGATGTTATAGCAAAGAAGAGACAGGATTTGGATCAATTTGTGATTGAACAATTTCAGGTCTAGGAGGTATGGTGTCATTGATTGAATGGATCGTGACCACGAGTAGCTGTGAAGGCTCTGTTTCTACAACATTAGACGAACCGGGATGTGTGGAAACAATTTGAGCTAACTTTGGTTTAAAATATGATGTTTCACCAGAGGTACAGATTGTACTTGATTCGGTAGATCGTGATCGCCTTCGCCTACCAGAAGTAACTTCTAGCAGTAAAGGTGGTTTTAAATCTAATCTACGCAAACGAAGGGGGATAGGATTTTTTTCTTCCATGATTAATAATTTATTTTAACCAAAAAAAAAACAAAAAGAGGGTAATGCTAGGAAAAAGGGCTAACCAAAAAACTGTGAATTGCAGAATACCTCCTGGCGAACCAAGAAGTAAGGGTAGGTAATCTCCCCAAATGCTATGTTCGGTGTATCATAGTTTCAAGGCAGCCGAATCGGTTCACTATGGATGGATAACACCTAAAATTTGTCCTCCCAAATATACCTGAAGGTACATGGAGGCCCAAGTTCATATTAGCGTTGTCTAATGCGAAACCGCACAGTGAGAGCACCCCTTTATACTTATCATACTATAACACCACCCGATATACCTGAAAGTATGTGGACGAGATACGATATACTTACGTATGTGGAGTGAGGTATCACACTCGAAATGTATCGCAGAAAATTTAACGACAACTGCTATGTTTTACGACGCCAAAACACGTCTCTAGCCTAGACCTTCTAAATGTTATCGTTATGGTTCCAATGCATTATTAAGTAAGTTGATATTAATTTTATGTTGATCTTGCTTAACAATTTTCCTTTCAAAGGTTCATTGCGATGATGTGTATGAAATTCCTAAAATGAAAGCTAAGAATGATAAAAAATCTTTCACTTTCAGCGTTTTCAATGAAAAACCTAGCTACTAAGGGAAGAGAGAAAATAATTTGTGAGCAAACAAATCAAAGATCTCAAACTAAATGAAGATTTCCTAATGTTCCTTTTGCAAAACACACATTATTCTACATGCAAATGCAAGTTTTTATTTTCAGTTTCCTTAATGTTATAAATGCAGAAAAGAAACTAAGTGCAATAAATCAAAAATCCAAATGCTTTTTACTTTTGAGAAATGAAGAATACAGACAACAATTTCTCTTTTGAAGGAAAAATGAGAATTTCAAAAACAATTTCTCCTATCAAGGAAATGAATATTTTACGATAATTTCCTATTTCGAAATCAAATGATTCTTAATGTGACCATAAAAAGTACTTTGAAATCAACTTGTTAATGATAAAGAATTTTTTATTTTTTTAAACCAACATTGAACAAATTTTCAGTCAAAGGAGGAAGAAGTATATATAGTCACTGGTCAATTGAGGATCAAAATTTTCAAAACACAACAACAAAAAAAACTGAAGCAAATTGCAAAGGAAAATTCAAGGGAATTTGGGTGTTTTCAGAAGTCAACACAGTCTCTAAGGGGAGATAGTGCTCTACAACGCAGGCTAGGTGTTGGAAATATTGTCATTGATGGAAAAGGAATTGGCAAAGAAGGAGCATCTGAAACAGTAACTAGGCAGTAGTAGAGAAGAACAGAGGAAGAGTGCATTTACAGAGAGCAGTATCAGTCAAGGAGCAGGGACAAGCAGTGAATTGAAGCAGAGTTGTCCAGAGACAGTGTAGGAAGAAAAAGGCCATCGAATAGAAAAAGGTTCTAAATTCTCTGTGAATTATATGTATATTATTGATAGAATTCAGTAGGAAGGATAGTTGAGTCCCTGTGGACAATTATGAATCATTGTGAAAGCATGGTCTATAAACATCATAAGCTCTGTGGAAGGAGTAGATTCGTGAATCTGTGTAAGGTAATTTTGAGGAGTATCGATTGGACAAATCGTTATCGAGTACACGAATTATTGTTCATTGATACTGGTATCTCTCACCGTGTAATGCATTGCCGAGCATTTGATTGCTAAGGTCATGATATAGTGAGAAATGGGGAATGTATAACCTGATGAAGCAGCGCGTTACAGTATGCGGAAGAGTATTACTATGAAACTCCCTACCGAATGATTGGACCAAACTCTATTGAAATAAACCCGAGTTGTGAACCTGAGTTAAGGGACCAAAAGGAATTGCGTAACCCGACTTAACCGTGGGGTGGTCACTGTTCCAAAACCACGAGCATATTTGCGAGGCCGGATTGCCCATATCGCACCTCATTTTGGAGATAAGTGGTTTCTTCGAGTTGGGGAGCGATTCCATAGAACGGGAGACATGCATCCCTGTACGACTCCACAAAACTGCTTGTCACTGCATGCCATCGCGCGTTATTGTTCGACCCAGGATGCCCAGCGAAATTGTTGAGTGTCGTTGATCTGGGAAGGAGTCATCGAACGGTGATCGCTTGATGAAGATGTGTGAAGATTAACCAAAGTACAGAGCGGGAATTTGATTGGGTTGCTGATCATATATGTGGGCCCATTTTAAATTATATTAATTGGGCCTTTTCAAATTAATATTTGCGGGTTTAACCAAGGTTGTTTAAATATAATATAAATTATGATGAAAAGCGATTGGGCCATCATTTTGTATGTTATTCCAAAGTTGGTGGAACGAATAAACCTGGGGGTTGACATATGAAGGTCATTACTAAAGGAAGTTGATTATGTGAAGTTGGCTAAATATGAGACATATGATGTAATAAACGTGGATTAACATATGCACATAAACCTGGGGTCGATATATATATATATATATATATATGCCTTGGGGAGTTCATAACAAAAGGAGGAATTGGATTAATATCTCAATCTCATATTGAGATATTAAAAAGTCTTAGTTTAATTAATTTCCTGACCAAGAAAATAGAACAATGAGAAGTTGTTTGGGGTTTGGGTAGACCCCGCTGGATTATCTAATTGATCCCGTCCAGGAATACCATCACTGGTTTGGTGGTTTTGACTCATGGTTTTAATAAAGGCAAAAACTATATAAGGAGAGGAGGATTATAGTACAAGAGGAGGTAGAGGGGTTGATAACGAATAAATCTCTTTAAGAGATATATGTATGATTGAACTCTGATAGATCTGAATCTATGATGCACCCGTGGATGTGATGAAGGTTCAAGATCTCTAGATCTAGAAATGATGAATCTCTAGGAAGATCTGCAAAAGAAATGATGAAGACCTGCTGCAAGTCTGATGTACAAATTGAAGAAATTTGGTGGATCTGAGGGTTGAAGCCTTCAGTATGAGAGTGGAAGTTTTCTGCTAGTAGAAGCTGGTGTTAAAATCAGGGGGTTGGAGCTCCCTTCCAGTATTGACTGGAGAACGAGAGAAGGTTGTAGCCTTCTACAGGTTGGTGCCTGCATGCTGGTATAAGTCTGCGCCAGTACAAAATTGTAAGATGTTTTCTTTATAATAAATATTGAAGACAGAGATGACAACAACGGTGGTTTTCTCCCGAATTGGGTTTCCACCTTAAATACTGGTGTTCATTGCTTGTGAGTGATGTTTGATTCTGTTATTACTGCTTGTGCTTACTGCTTACTAAACATCTAATGAATGAATGATGCAATAATCTAAGTAAAGACTTAAATGCATAAAAAGTAAAATGTTTTCCAGTCAGCTCTAAATACTGATTCACCCCCCCCTCTCAGTATTTTTCCCATCAATTGGTATCGGAGCAAGTCCTTCTGAAAAGCTTAGCCACTAGAAGGAAGATCAATCAAGATGGAACAACATCTATCAGGCCTCTGCTCTTCAATGGAAACAATTTAATCTTCTGGAAAACAAGGATGAGATCCTATCTTCAGTCTCTGGGTGCAGATGTATGGGCTATTTTTGAAGTAGGATATCAATATCCAGCCGCAGTACCAACAGATCCAACGGAGAGAAAGAATTATGAAAAAAATGCAAAGGCGGTTGATGCTCTATTGGGAAGTATAACTGAATCAGAATTTGTCAAAGTCATGCAGTTGAATACAACAAAAGCAATATGGGACAAAATAATTCTGAGCTATGAAGGTGACGCAAAGGTAAAAAGTGCTAAAATCCAAACTCTCAGAATTCAATATGAGAACCTAAAAATGCATAATGAGGAGAGCATTGCTAATTTATTTTTACGACTTGATGATATTGTAAATCGTATGAGAAATCTGGGAGAAACAATAACCGAATCTACTTTGGTTGAGAAAGTTTTAAGATCACTAACGATAAAATTTGAGTCAAAAGTTTCTGCTCTTGAAGAAAAGCAGGATCTTCAAAATCCTACTGTGGTGCAACTTCATGGCATACTAACTGCATATGAAATGAGAAGAGGAGGACCATCTGAAGTCAAAGAAGTTATCTTTATAGCTTCTACAAAAGGGAAAGAAGTTCAAGAGACAGAAGGATCAGGGTATATCTTAGAAGAAGATGAGGTAAATTTTGTAAAGAAACTCCAACTTGGCACAGGACGGTTCAGAGGTAAGCTTCCTTTCAAATGTTTTTCTTGTGGAAGAGTTGGTCATTATGCTGCTAAGTGTCCTCACAAAGAAACACATGAAAATGGAAAGGAAGTAGCAAGAAGGAATAAGAATCGGTTTAGCACTAGAAAAAATTACTATACTCATGAAGACAGTGATGGCTTATCAGACAGTGAGGAAGAATGTGAACAAGATCTTAGACTTCTCATGGCATTTGAAAAAGAGTCTAGAGAAGAAAAATATACTTTTATGGATGCCTTAGAGAACAATTATTTTCTTGATGAAATCAATCAACTCAAAATATGCTTAGAAGAAAGTAAAATATCCATAGAGACTCTGAAAAATCAGCTTGAAGAAAAGGAGAAAAATAATGAGAAATTAGAATGTGAAATAGTAAGTCTAAGAAAAGAAATTGAGAAAGTAAAGACTTTGAATCTTAGATTTGCTAAAGGATCTGAAACCTTAGATGAAATTATCAAGGTACAACGTTCTCCTCTTATAAAGACAGGTCTTGGATATACCGGAGAATCTTCTCAGGGTTCAGCACCAAACTATCTAAAAGCAGCTACAACCAGTATACAACATTCTGCCACTCAGCAAGGGAATAAAGAATCTTTGCAGGTAAAGCATGACCATCTCAATTCAGAGAACACTAACATGAATACCCTTCCAAGAAACACCAACCAACAGGTAAATTCAAGTAGAAGATTTTATGATCGCAGAAATTTCTTCTTCAATGGACAATGTTTCTCATGTCACAATTTTGGTCATAAAGTTGTTCAATGTCTTGCATATAAAACCATCATGACAAGAGAAGCAAGAAAGAAAAGGATTGATATTAGAAAAAAGAAGAATACATGCAACAACTTTTCTCCTCTTAAAAATGAAGTTGAATGTGCTTATTGCAATAACTCTGGTCATGAAGAATCTGAATGCAGGAGCAAAGTTCAACCAAAAGAGTATTTTCCTTCAAGCTCCAAAGTGTGGAAAAAGAAGGAATTACAGGTTGAAAATTGTGGCATAGCGTTATTTGCAGAAGGTGAAGAAAATCAATGGTACATTGATAGTGGATGCTCAAAACACATGACAGGTGACAAAAACAAACTTCTTTCATATAGTGCTCTTGAAAAAGAAAAGAATGTTACATTTGGAAATGATACTCCTGCTGTCATTAAGGGAAAAGGGTCTGTTTTTCTAAAAGAAAAGGTGAAAGCTAATAATTTCATGTATGTGGATGGATTAAAGCATAACATGTTAAGTGTAAGTCAAATGTGTGATCAAGGAACTGAAGTTGTCTTTAGTTCAAAAGAATGTGTGGTACGTGATCTTGATACAGGTAAAACAATTATAAAAGGAAAAAGAACTCCAAGCAACTTGTATGTATTGAAGAACTGCAAAGAACAATGTTACTTGAGTAAATCTTCAGAAAACTGGCTATGGCATAGAAGGTTGGGGCATCTGAGCTTCTCTCAGATCAACAAATCAAGCAGACTTAAAGCTGTCCGTGATCTTCCCAATATTACTCCACCCGAAAATATCATATGCAAATCTTGCCAATTTGGTAAGCAAACCAGAGTACATTTTAATGCCAAGGAAGGATCATCAAGTAAGCCTCTTGAACTTATTCATACTGACATATGTGGACGTGTGAGGAAAAAGTCACCACGTGGTGAACAATACTATATCTTATTTATTGATGATTTCTCTAGAATGTGTTGGATTGGGCTGCTTAAACACAAATATGAAGCATTTGAGAAATTTCAGATCTTCAAAGAACTAGTTGAGAATGAATTAGATCTAAAAATCAAGTGTCTCAGATCTGATCGAGGAGGAGAATATACATCAGATGAATTCCTTGAATTTTGTGAACAACATGGCATAAAAAGACAGTTTTCTGTAGCTGGCACTCCACAACAAAATGGCGTAGCAGAAAGAATGAATAGAACAGTTCAAAAAATGGCTAGAGCTATGCTTGATGATTCCGGAACACCTGACACATTTTGGGGAGAAGCAGCACATACAACAGTAAACATTCTCAACAAGGCACATGTTCGTGTAAATAGTTATAAAACTCCATATGAGCTCTGGTATGGTAATCCTCCCACTGTAAAGCATTTTAGAATGTTTGGAAGAAAATGATTTTTCAAAAATAATGATGAAAAACTTGGCAAGTTTGAGCCCAGAGAAGATGAAGGAATACTTCTTGGTTACTCCTCTAGGAGTAGAGCATATCAATGTTACAATAAAAGACTTCAGAAAATTGTTGAATGTATTGATGTTGTTATTGATGAGTCTCCTGCAGCTCCAAAAGAAGAAAAACAAAAAACAGATGAAGACGATGATGACATATATCCTTCTACATCAAATAGGAATGATATAGACAGTGAACCCAATGAAGAACCCAAAGATGATTTATCTGAAAAAATTCCATCCAGATATGTTCAAAAGAATCATCCATAATCTCAAATTTTGGGAGAAAAGGGATCAGGTGTACAAACAAGAAGGACTCTTGTGGGATCTTCTAGCAATCTGGCATTTCTTTCCACTATTGAACCACACAATGTCAGTCAAGTTAGCAAAGATGAATGTTGGATTCAAGCCATGAATGAAGAGCTTGATCAATTTGAAAAGAATCACACTTGGGAATTAGTACCAAGACCTCATGACAAAAATGTCATTGGAATTAAATGGATATTCAAAAACAAGTTAAATGAGAATGGGGATGTTATAAGAAATAAAGCTAGACTTGTTTGCAAGGGGTATGCTCAACAAGAAGGTATAGACTTTGAAGAAAATTTTGCTCCTGTAGCCAGACTTGAAGCCATAAGAATGTTTCTTGCTTTTTCAAGCTTCCAACAAATCAAAGTCTATCAAATGGATGTTAAATCTGCTTTTCTCAATGGTGATCTAGAAGAAGAAGTTTATATAGAACAACCAGAAGGATTCATTTTGGGAAATGATGAAAAACTTGTTTGTAGACTTAAAAAGGCTCTATATGGTCTCAAACAAGCTCCAAGTGCATGGTATTATCGTCTTGACAAATATCTTCATCAACAAGGATTTTCAAAGGGGTCTACTGATAGCAACTTATACACAAAAACTGAAAATGATGAACTATTGATTGTGGTTGTATATTTTGATGATATCATTTTTGGAAGTAATGAAGAGTATATGAGTCAGAAATTTTCTTCTGTTATGCAGCAAGAATTTGAAATGTCTTTACTTGGGGAACTAACATTCTTTCTTGGCTTGCAAGTGCAACAAGAAACATATGGAATATTCTTATCACAAGAAAAATATCTTAAACAAATTCTGAAGAAGTATGGCATGGAAGAATGCAAACCTATAAGTACACCAATGATAACCGGATGTAATCTCAGTTCTCATGATGATTCTCCCACGGTGAATCAACCAGAATACAGATCTATGATAGGAAGTCTAATTTATCTCACTGGGACTAGACCAGACATTATGCATGCAGTTGGGATTGTGGGATGATTCCAAGCTAATCCAAAAGAGTCTCACCTTCAGTCTGTCAAAAGAATAATGAAATATCTGCAAGGAAATCAAGACTTTGGACTATGGTATCCAAAGGATGCTGATCTTACCCTTCATGCTTACACTGATGTAGATTGGGCTGGAAATGTTGATGATCAGAAAAGCACTAGTGGTGGTGCATTCTATATGGGGCCCCGGTTAGTATCTTGGTTCAGCAAGAAGCAAAGCTCTATTGCCCTATCTACAGCAGAAGCAGAATATGTGGCTGCCGCATCATGTTGCACTCAACTTATTTGGATGATGCAAACCTTACAAGACATTCAAATCAAATGTTCACCGCCTATCTCCATTATGTGTGATAATACAAGTTCCATCAGTATTTCAAAGAATCCTGTTATGCATTCCAAGGCCAAGCACATTCCCATCAAGTATCACTTCTTACGTGAACAAGTGCTTGAACAAAAGGTGAAGTTGGAGTATGTTCCCTCCAAAGAACAAGTTGCTGATATATTTACCAAACCATTACCCAGGGAAGCATTCGAATATCTCAAAAAAAAGCTGGGAGTAGTCTCTGCCATGCAAAAGATCAGATCTACTTAAATACAGAAGATTAAATTGGATATGTGGAGTTCCTGCAGGAAAACCGCGTATGGGCATTTGCTGACAATTTTTTTCTAGGTCAGCATTCTTCAGCACAACTGCGGTGCTGATGGGTATCTCTAGATGCACAGGTTAAGGGGGAGCATTGTTCATGTGGAAAGGATGCATTGTTGGCATTATAATTATTTGTTGTAGTCTGATCTCATGCTTGAGAATTTCTGATCTTGATTGTATAAGTCATTTCTGTTCTTTCATTAACTATTATGTTTAAAGATGCAGCATGATCTCAGGGGGAGCATGGTATTATCGGTACAAAGGATATTGATCAACCCTTTGCCATTGATGTCAAAGGGGGAGGAAAAACAAAGAGGGGTTTCTATAAGAAAAACAGAGGAAGAGTATTGCCATCAATGCCAAAGGGGGATATTGTTGGAAATATTGTCATTGATGGTAAAGGAATTGGCAAAGAAGGAGCATATGAAATAGTAACTAGGCAGTAGCAGAGAAGAACAGAGGAAGAGTGCATTTACAGAGAGTAGTATCAGTCAAGGAGCAGGGACAAGCAGTGAATTGAAGCAGAGTTGTCCAGAGACAGTGTAGGAAGAAAAAGGCCATCGAATAGAAAAAGGTTCTAAATTCTCTGTGAATTATATGTATATTCTTGATAGAATTTAGTAGGAAGGATAGTTGAGTCCCTGTGGACAATTATGAATCATTGTGAAAGCATGGTCTGTAAACATCATAAGCTCTGTGGAAGGAGTAGATTCGTGAATCTGTATAAGGTAATTTTGAGGAGTATCGATTGGAAAAATCATTATCGAGTACACGAATTATTGTTCATTGATACTGGTATCTCTCACCGTGTAATGCATTGCCGAACATTTGATTGCTAAGGTCATGATACAGTGAGCAATGGGGAATGTATAACCTGATGAAGCAGCGCGTTATAGTATGCGGAAGAGTATTAATATGAAACTCCCTACCGAATGATTGGACCGAACTCTATTGAAATAAACCCGAGTTGTGAACCTGAGTTAAGGGACCAAAAGGAATTGCGTAACCCGACTTAACCATGGGGTGGTCACTATTACAAAACCACGAGCGGATTTGCGAGGCCGGATTGCCCATATCGCACCGCCTTTCGGAGATAAGTGGTTTCTTCGAGTTGGGGAGCGATTCCATAGAACGGGCGACACACGTCCCTGTACGACTCCACAAAACCGCTTGTCATTGTGCACCATCACGCGTTATTGTTCGACCCAGGATGCCCAGCGAAATTGTTGAGCGCCGTTGATCTGGGAAGGAGTCATCGGACGGTGATCGCTTGATGAAGATGTGCGAAGATTAACCAAAGTACGGAGCAGGAATTTGATTGGGTCACTGATCATATATGTGGGCCCAGTTTAAATTATATTAATTGGGCCTTTTCAAATTAATATTTGCGGGTTTAACCAAGGTTGTTTAAATTAAATATAAATTATGATGAAAAGCGATTGGGCCATCATTTTGTATGTTATTCCAAAGTTGGTGGAATAAATAAACCTGGGGGTCGACATATGAAGGTCATTACTAAAGGAAGTAGATTATGTGAAGTTGGCGAAATATGAGACATATGATGTAATAAACGTGGGTTAACATATGCACATAAACCTGGGGTCGATATATATATATATGCCTTGGGGAGTTCATAACAAAAGGAGGAATTGGATTAATATCTCAATCTCATATTGAGATATTAAAAAGTCTTAGTTTAATTAATTTCCTGACCAAGAAAATAGAACAATGAGAAGTTGTTTGGGGTTTGGGTAGACCCCGCTGGATTATCTAATTGATCCCATCCAGGAATACCATCAGCGGTTTGGTGGTTTTGACTCATGGTTTTAATAAAGGCAAAATCTATATAAGGAGAGGAGGATTATAGTACAAGAGGACGTAAAGGGTTTGATAACGAATAAATCTCTTTAAGAGATATCTGTATGATTGAAATCTGATAGATTTGAATCTACGATGCAGCTGTGGATATGATGAAGGTTCAAGATCTCTAGATCTAGAAATGATGAATCTCTAGGAAGATCTGCAAAAGAAATGATGAAGACCTGCTGCAAGTCTGATGTACAAATTGAAGAAATTTGGTGGATCTAAGGGTTGAAGCCTTCAGTATGAGAGTGGAAGTTTTCTGCCAGTAGAAGCTGGTGTTAAAATCAGGGGGTTGGAGCTCCCTTCCAGTATTGACTGGAGAACGAGAGAAGGTTGTAGCCTTCTACAGGTTGGTGCCTGCGTGCTGGTATAAGTCTACGCCAGAATAAAATTGTAAGATGTTTTCTTTATAATAAATATTGAGGACAGAGATGACAGCAGCGGTGGTTTTCTCCCGAATTGGGTTTCCACCTTAAATATTGGTGTTCATTTCTTGTGTGTGATGTTTGATTCTGATATTAGTACTCATGCTTACTGCTTACTAAACATCTGATGAATGAATGATGCAATAATCTAAGTAAAGACTTAAATGCATAAAAAGTAAAATGTTTTCCAGTCAGCTCTAAATACTGATTCACCCCCCCCTCTCAGTATTTTTCCCATCACTATGAAGGGAGACAATGCTCTACAAAGCACTGCATCTATTCTAAGGGTGTGTTGGGGGCAGTATACAAAGAAAAATAATATTGTTTAACTCACTGTATTTGAAAATTTGACTTTGAAAAAGTTTAATATTTATGAGTAACAACCACTGGGTGGATAAACAAAGAAAATCAGAGGCTTAAACACCTAGAACTAAGAGAAATTCTCTCCAGCAGAGTCGCCAATTTGTTGGGCAAAAATTGTGAATTACGGATAAATCACACTTCCCTAGACAAGTGGTAATCTAGAACAACAGGTGAAAGACTATACGACTATTTCTCCTAACTAAGAACATATACACAGAGAGGATTAGAAGGTTACTTGTGATCCAAGCACTTCTAAATGGCTCCTTCTTTCTCTTCTGTTGCAACTTCAAATTCAAGCGGTTTGTGTTGAATTCTTCCTGCAAGAAAGAACATTGAAATAACAGAAGATGCAATAATATAGATATCTATTCAAGTTATTTTTCTAAATCAGTAAAGCATAAACCATACACATCAACTAAGATCTTGCAATATAGAAAATCAAAGCCAATATAGATGCATATAGGAAAAAATAAGCAGTATTATTTATTGATGATATAAGGATAGGTGAAAACCAAATGAATGATTTGAAGTGACCCTTCCAACAACGTTCCCAAACCTCATCACAGTATAAATCTCTCTAGCAACAACTACACAAATCTAGCTCTCAATTGAAAATTCTCCAACATTTCTCTACTCAAATTCTTCCTCCTCAATCACTTAGATCTGTGCTCAATTTATAGATGAGTTGTAGGTTGTTTTGCAATCAATGAATTTTCAATAATAGGCAAGACATGTTTCCAGTCATGTAGATGTCAAATTGACACTTGGGTCCGAAGTTTGACACATGTGAACTCTTCTAGAAGGCACTGGCCAAGTAGAGATTCCAAAACAATGAGAATTTCTCTCCCAATGTGACCAACGCACCTGTGAATGTCGGGAAGTGCTTTGAAGAGAAGCCTTGCATGGGGCTACCTACATATGAAACGCAATTAGGCCGCTTAGAGCCTGTGTTGGTGAGCTCTCATATGCTATATAATAAGCTTCAAACCTTGGAAACCTTTGCTTGATGAAAGTCTTGCTTTATTTGTCTTGTTTCTTGTCTTAGGTCATGTAGCAACTGAAATGATAGGGAATGATAGACCCTTGATCATTGGTCCTGGAGATGATGTCCAGTTAACCAGGTCATTGGGAATGGTGCCCAAATTGACCTATAATAGTTCTGTTTTGATTTATCCCTTTGTCTTCTACATGAAGGCTCTGTGACGCTTCCTCTGTCTCGACAAGATCTCGATTCTGGAAGTCCTTTCTCTTTGTCGAGTCACGCAGAGAGATATTGTTGGGTCTCAATCTAGTCTCCTAAACTGAGCTCATTTAATTGTCAACCAGGATTTGTAAACTGCTGAAGTGAAGTGTACCATATGTACCTAGGTGTTTGTTTCCTAATGCGTTGTATGTGGTGTTTTGTGATATTTTTGGTCTTTTGTGATGATTTATGATGTTTTTGGTCTTTTGGTGTTTTATGTTCACAATGAAACTGCCTAGAAAACTAATAGAAAAGGGGTTGGTGATCAAAACAGAGTTAAGTCTAATCTGTGGAATGGCAAATGCAATTGGAAACACTAAAGCAGAATCTGAACTATGACTAAATGAAAGCAAAAGCTTGATAATGACTTTTTAGGCAAATGACACAAACTAAACTTGAGAAATGATCACTAAATATGCAAATCCTCTAACTAAACAGTTAAACACTAATCTTACCATGATGCAACATTTTGTTCTAAGCTCTTCTATTCTATGACTAATTCCTAGTTCTATTATGCAATTTAATTGAATATCACAGAACCTTTACTCAAAGAGTTATTGGTTTCTTTTTCAAAGTAGTTCTTTTGAGGAAGAGCTCTGTTTATAAAATGATGAGGAGATTGCAGAAATACTTCAGACCTTATAGTGATGTTATCTTCTGTTCATATGATTATAGATCAATTATGGATTTCAGAACAAGAAGAAGTTTGTGAATAATGAAGGCTGTATTGTTAATCCTAACAACTGAAGTAATTTATTGTGCAATGGAAGACAATTTGAATATAAAGTGCAAGTACAATGAGTTAATCTAAGAATGAACCTAAGATGCCACTAATCTAGAACAATGCTGAACTATAAGTCATCATCAAACTTGAAACAAAGTAACTGAACATGAATTAAATGCAATGAAACTCCGGAGCATTCTAACTATACTAACATGCATTATTCTATGAAGTTACACAATCTGTTTGTTCATCATTAGTGATATTTTGGAAGAGTTCCTTCTTTTGGAAGAGGTAGAACAATTCTGACTGTGTAATTGGATGCAATTGCAAGCAAATAGACTGAAAGCAAATGAAAAACTAAGATATCATATCCATACCATACTCGTCATTATGATGTCTTGGGCAAGCGTTTAAGAGCAAGACAGAGATGATACTTAGTACAAACACACAACTAAATCATTCATTATCACGGTCATGCCTTGAACTTCTTAAGAATTTATTGGAAGAGTTTCTTCTTGTGGAAGAGTGATTAGAACAAGTGTAACTGTGATAGTGAACAGCAAAAACTACAACTAAATCCTACAGTACCATAGCTATTCATCATTCATCATTATAATCTGTTGGAAGAGTGTCTTCTTGTGGAAGAGCTGGAATGAATATAACTACAGTAGCTAGTTAAAACAACTATAAATTCAACTCCTAATCCTACAATACCATAGTCATTCAACATTCGTCATTATAATCTATTGGAAGAGTGTCTTCTTGTGGAAGAGCTAGAATGAATACGACTACAGTAGCTAAAACAAAACAACTACCAATTCAAATGCAAAACGTAAAGGCAACTAGAAAAACTTATCTAATTTACGCAAAATAAATCCGTGCAAGAGGCAGGGGCCCTCTACCACTTGACGGCATTCAACTCCAAATTAAATCACGCCTTCAAAATAACTTTATCTGCTCCATTAAAGATGAAATAGTTTGAACATAACACTCTGCGTCTTCAGGAATGTAACACAGAGTTTAAACAAAATCTAGCAGCAAATCTAACATAAAATCTCTAACATAGCTCTCGGTCTCCCAAGAGTTTATAAAGAAAATGCACGTAACAATAATTACAACAATTTAGGAACAATGTCTTTCCTTATCCGAATCACGTTAGGACTCTTTGAAGTGGCTGCGTGAAGAAGAAAAGACATCTGGACTAAGACAGTCCTAATAGAAGTCTTCCTTCATAAATGTGTTCCCCACGTTCAAAACCGTACCCAGAATCCATTTCTTCCTCCATGATGAGCAACGAACCATGTAGACATGACGTGGATCATGCCCATATGCAGTTTTTCTCAAGAGGCCACCTGGAACATACTCAAACATGAAGGTAGCTGCAGAATCGCCGGTTAGCTACGGAATGTCTGCATTCTGCAGCTAGTTCCGGTCAAAATGCTTAACGATGGCAAAAATCACAAAATTCAACAAGTCAGTCATGTAAATCATTCTAGAAGTAATTTTAACTATATTTATTGATCAATTGGGTTTAAGATAGAAATGGACAAGGGAAAATGAGGTAAAATGAGGTGAAGGAAAGCACAATTTTGAGGCTCAACATACCCCCACTGCTGTCTCTTTGCATGTCCTCATGAAAATTATCCTATGAATTCAGAAGCTTCTGCAAGGACATCTAATCCCCTTCTTCTCCTTTGTCTGGAAGCTAGAGGTCTTCTGGGTTTCATGATAACAAGTTTGAACCTGAGGTTGGTGAGTGCCCTGATTAGCTTTTTGTTCCTTGTCTTCAACTTCTCATTGATCTTCTCCACTTTGTCTATATGTAGGGATAAGGTTGAGTTCATATCAGTTTTGAGCTTGATTTGATCTTTGAGAATTTCATTCTCATTTTTGATGTGTCTATCCAGTAATTCCAACTCATACCTATCCCTCCTTAATATATCTATTTCAGACAGTGGAGGACTGGGGGTTCTCTCTCTGCTTTCTGAAGCTCTCCTCTCCAAAGTTTCCACATAGTCATAAATTTCCTGTTGAGCAGGGTCAACTTCAGGGGTTCCCTCATAAAAATATTCTTCAACATCCTCTTCAATGGATGTTTCTTCATCTTCTATATTTATTACCCCTGTTTGCTTGATTAGTGTTTTCTTCAGTTTCCCCTTTAATCTGTGGCTTCTTCTAGGCTGAGAAGATCCCTCTCCTTTCTCCATGGCAGATTTCCTGATTACCTTTTCCTCCTTAAGTTGCCTCTTGATTTGAGTCAACTTCTCTAAAATGATTTCCTCACTGCTTTCTTGGACTGTTTCATCAATTTCTACTTCTAAAGCCCTCCATTTCCTACTTCTTCTTGTAGGCTGTGGTTCAGGTGATGGTTCTTTTGCTTCTTCAAAATGATTTCTTATTAAGAAATCATCCCATGTATCATTTGTTTTAGCTAGATGATGCTCAATCAAAATTTTGACCAAACCATGATGATACAGGGTTGTCTCTAAAAATTGAATTCTTCTCTGAACACAGGAAGCCATCTTCTTCGGACTTTGAAGCAAGAAATATGGTAGGTTTAAATCTTCTCCCAGAAAATGCATCATTAGTCTAATGTGGTAGACATAAAATGTCCCATATCTACCCTCACATGTAACAAATTTTTGCAAAAGAAGTAGTATGTTTCTCCATTTGTTTCTCAATGCAGAACTGGGAATTCCTTTCTTGAATACACTAACATCCATATTTGGTGATTTTAAAATTTGTTTCCAGGAGTCATTGTGGAATTCTCTATTTTAAACCATCTCTCTCCAGTTCTGAGCAATCCTGTAGCCTCTGCAATAAAAACTTCAGTGACAGTAAACTTGACATCCCCTACTTCAACTTCGGTTCCTTGAAATGATCTTGCAAATGTTTTAGTGACTTCCTTATGGAAGCCATTAAATTTTTTCAAAAATTGAAGCCATCCTATTTGTTGTAACATTTCTTTGCATTGTGGGTAGCCTTCTAAATATTTTGAACCCACTGGTTCGGTCCTTACGATGAAACCCATGATTTTTTTCAATATCAAATTAACACTCTTCTACCCACAAAACAATGACTTTCACTTTCGGATTGAAATGGCTTCAAGCTCTAAATGAAAATGGCTTCAATTTTGGAATGACATACCTCTGATTGAAAATGAAAAATGCCTTCAAAACCTCAGACTGATATGCTTCTGTTGACAATTGAACTTTAGAGTGATGTGCCTCTGTTTGATAATGAAAGCAGTTTCAAATTCCGAGCTGATGTCTCTGATAGACAGTGGCAGATGGCTTCAAATTTCTTTTGTGCAATACCTCTGGCTCTTGGTAGCAAATGGTTTTTATTTTAACATTGCAACACCTCTGTCTCTGGTAGCAAAAGACTTCAAACTCAACACTGCAACAATTCTGTGTTTATAGTGAAAATGCTTCAAACTCCGTCCACAGTGATATTTTATCTGCCCACAGTGATATTTTATCTACCCACGGGATCAAGTGGCTTCAAGTCCTCACACTGTTATACTTCCAAATTTACCCTTCTGCTCTGCTCTGCGTTTACAATTCTCAATGCTATTCAAACTGATATCCTTTGGCTCTGCTCCTGGTGATAATAATATCTCTGTCTTCGGAATGGAATGCCGGCTACGGAATGAAGTTATGGTAGTGGTCACGGAATGGAGTAGTGGAGTGAGGTGGAGGGATTGTATTAATGATTGAAGAGACGGCGGAGGATTTTGCGACGGCAGAGGGAATCATCATTGAATGATCTGGTTAAGAGACGTGGATAATTCAAACACCTCGGCCTTTTTAGCCGCTTAAATGCTATCGGATATGAAATTTGAAATGGAAGATTTTAATCCAAAGTCTGTAGAGGGTTTGTTGGTATTGATCAATAAAACAATTAAAACAACCTTTTCGAACAATCCATAACTAAACTATGCTAAACTTTTATGAAATGCCATTGTAATTTAAACTTGTTACCTCTGCCCTTCATTTGATTTTTGTAGCCTTTGTCTTCTTGTTCACCTTTGGAGGAGTCTTCATAATTTCTTGATACTTTTGATTCATGGATACACTGGGTCATATTATTGCAATTCTGATGTCTGCTGGTTGATGCCTTCAGGGTTTGTAGCTGCGGAAAGACTGTCGGGCTGCAGAAAGGCTGATCAGCTGCAGAATGTCCACTGAGCTGCAGAATGTTCCTGTAGAACACTTTAATCATGAAAATGGAATATTTTTGGAGTATGGATGAAATGTTATGTGGTATGAATGAAAATGGATGATGGATTATGATATGTATGAAGTGGATAATGGAATTGAATGGATTCAGTTCATGAAATGGAATGAAGGAACATAAGGGCTGTACTGCAATTCATGACATATTTTATTCACTTACAGCAAGATATCAAATTTTGTGTTTTGACATGAAAATGAGATGGATGGAAGATGGAATGAGATGGGTGAAGTGTGGAATAGAGTAAAATATGAATGATGGATGAGATGGAGTATGGATGAATAAGTGAATGGAGTGAGATGAAATGAATCATAAGCACTATGGAACTGAACTTATGATTTTTATAACAGCTGCTTATAAAAACAAAAATGGGAAAAGTTAGAGTGTCAGAGAGACTCTGATTTTCACCCTATCTTTTCTGTATAAACATGCCAATCAATGATTGGTTTTCATGTTTATACCTTTATTTTTATTTTTTTATTTTTTTATTTTTTTATTTTTTTTTTCAAAAGAGAAATGCTTCAGAAAATTTAATCAAGTTGATGAAGAAGAGAGACTCTTCTTCATTAACTTCACATCATTGTCTTCTTGGAACTTCTTAATAAACTCTTCTCTTGAGAGTGGCTTGTGGTATAGCTTCAATCTATGAACATTCACAAGAAAAGTGATCTCTTCTTCATCTATAGTTCTGATTTTTACTGCCCCATTATCAAAAATTCGAACAATTTCATATGGCCCAAGCCAATGTGTCTGAAATTTCCCTTGGAAATCCTTGAATTTTGAATCAAACAAGAGAGCCCAGTCACCCTCTTTGAATTTCTTCTCCTTGATGTACTTGTCATGCCATCTAGCCCTTTGCTGTTGGACTAGACTTGTTTTCTGGCCCATCTTGTCTGATCTCATCCAATTCATTAATTTGCTCCAGTCTATGCTTTTGTGCCTCCGTTAGATCAAGTCCTAGCTGAGCTGCCATCTTGAATGTTTGAATTTGGAACTCTATAGGAAACAAAACTTGCTTTCCATAAACAAGCTCATAAGGAGTATGGCCTGTTGTGTTTCTCCATGTAGTTCTATAGGCCCACAAGGCTTCAGGAAGCCTATCTACCCAATCTCTTCTATGTAGATGAACAGTATTTGTTAGGATTCCTTCAATGACTTTATTAGTGGATTCCACTTGACCATTTTCTTGTGGATGATAAGGAGTAGATGTTCTATGTCTGATTTTGTAATTCTCCATCATTTGCTCCACTAGCCTTGATGTAAATTGAGCTCCTTGATCTGTAACAATTTCCCTTGGGACACCAAAACGAGTAAAAATATCCTCAAAAAGAAAAGTAACTAGAGATGATTCATTAGCAACAAGTAATGGTTTAGCTTCTACCCACTTAGTAACATAATCAGTGCAAACTAATATATATTTCTTTTGTCTTGATGGAGGACTAATAGGTCCTACAAAATCCAAGGCCCATTTTTCAAAAGGTTCAATGTGTACCTGAGGTTGCAATGGCATCTCACTTGAAGGAGAAGGTTTCCCTACCCTTTGGCAACTGTCACACCTTTTGACATACTCCCTTGCATCTTTAAACAAAGATGGCCAATAATATCCTAAATTAAGGATTTTATAGGCTGTCCTCTTATCTGCAAAGTGTCCGCCACAAGGTTCATCATGACATACCTTGAGAATTTCAGGCATCTCATCTTCACGAACACACCTTCTAATGATCAAATCTGAACCTGTCTTGTACAACTCATTAGCGACCCATGAATATCTTGCACTATCATTAATGATTTTTCTTTTATCCTTTGCATTCATAATTGAAGGAAATTTTCCTGAAACTAAATAATTAGCAATATCAGCAAACCATGGAGTTTGAGTAGAGATTGCAAAAAGATATTCATCAGGAAATTGATCTTCAACCGAAGTGTCATCTTTGATATTTTAGATTCTAGATAGGAAATCAGCCACTGTGTTTTGTTTTCCAGGCCTATCTAGAATAGTAATGTTGAATTCTTGCAATAGTAACAACCATCTTATAACTCTGCCATTAGTGATTGATTTGTTCATTAAATATCTAATTGCAGAATGATCAGTGTGAACAAAAGTTTCATAGCCTGTTATATAGTGTCTAAATTTTTTTATGGCATGAACAACAGCTAAAAACTCTTTTTCAGTTACGGTATAGTTTAACTCTGCAGGAGTCAATTTTTTACTAGTATAATAGATGGCATAGGGAATCAAATATTTCAGCCCCAATACTGCCCCTAGAGCTGTATCGGAAGCATCTGTCGAGATATGAAAAGGTAACTTCCAGTTAGGTCCCCTTAATATAGGTGCTTCAGAAATTTTGGTTTTCAGGGTTTCAAAAGCTAACTGGCAATCAGAATTCCACTTAAATTCACAATCTTTGGTGAGTAATTTGAAGAGTGGAGATGCTATTTTGGTGAATTTTTCTATAAATCTCCGATAATACCCTGTAAATCCTAGAAAACTTCTAACATCTCTTTGAAAACTTGGAATGGATAGGTTAGAAATGACTTCAACTTTCGCCTCATCAACTCTAATCCCATCCCCTGAAATGTGGTGCCCTAAAACAATACCTTCAGTGAACATCATAAAACATTTTCCATGACTAAGAGAAAGGTTTGCTTCTTGACATCTTTTTAAGACTTTTTCCAAGTTTTCTAAAGCCTCTTCAAATGTATCCCCATAAACTGTAAAATCATGTATTAGATGAAAAATTCTAATACGCCCCTTTGATAGCGTTATTGCAGTAGTAATACTCGAATTTTGAGCATGGAGTACTAAGGACAAGTAAATGTGTACTCGGTAGGCATAGGTACCCCAAGGACAAGTAAATGTGGTTTTATCTTGGTCTTCAAGTGCTACTTGGATTTGATTGTAACCACTAAATCCATCCGGGAATGAAAAGTACTTTTTACCTGCTAATGTATCTAATACTTGATCTATGAAAGGTAAGGGAAAATGGTCTTTAAGAGTAGCTTTATTCAGTTCTCGGTAGTCAACACACACCCTCCATTTTCCATTTTTATTAGGTACAATTACTAAAGGAGAGACCCACTGACTCTCTGAAATGGGATAGATGAAATTAACATTTAATAATTTTTGCAGTTCTTCCTTGACAATTTCCCTAAGATTTGGATTCATCCGTCTTTGAGGCTGTCTGATTGGTTTGCAATTTGCCTCTATATAGATGTGATGAGTACAATTCTTGGGACTTATCCATTTCATGTCAGTGTATTCCCATGCATATGCAGAAGAATGTCTCTGTAATGCTTTGACTAACTCTTCTTGTTGAGATTTTTCTAGGTTTTTGTTTATGTTCAAGGTTTTGCCTGGAAAAATTTCTCTTGTAGAGCTGCCAAATTTGTCCATAGAATGAAGAGACATCTGCCTAGATGACAAGAATTCAATATTGGATCTCTCTTGAAATGATTCTTGTTTGTGTTCTGGAGAAGATTCAAAGTTTTCTAGAGTATTCAGAATTTGATTATCTTCACTAATTTTTGAAATTGTGAAGAGTGGTTGTAAATATTCTTCATCCTCTATCCATTGAGTGTCATCTAGATCTGTAATTGTCCTAGCTGGAGGATATAAAGTGAATTTCTTTGTTGAACTACCATCGGAAATATACATATCACCGGACCTACAACTAATAAAAGCATCAGCTGTAGCCAACCAAGGTCTTCCTAGTATAACAGGATGGCCTCCTAGATTATTCTTGGGTGTTAGGATCATGAAATCCACAGGGTACTCCCAAGAGTCTAGGGACACTGGAATGTCTTCTATTACCCCATCTGGTCTAATCATAGATCTATCCGCTAATTGTAATAATGTGGGTGTAAAGAGAAGATTAGGAAGTTTCAGTTTGTCCATGATCTGTCTACTCATGATATTTATTGCTGCTCCTAAGTCAATGAGTGTGTTTTGAATTTCAATTCCGTTGATGTGAATTTTGACAACTGGATTTCCTGGGTCAAGATACTTTGGAATAACAATCTTGCCCATCATAATATCTGCTATTTGTCCTACCAGTTGAATTTTCTTGGTTTCTCTTATTCTTTTCCTTGTTGTCTTCATACTCAACTCCTTTATTGTTTTGGCTAAAATTAGGATTTCCTTGATGGCTTGCAATAATGGAATTTTAATGCAAACATTTCTCAATTCATCTAAGAAATCATAATTAGGCACCATTATTTGTTTTTCTACACCTTTATCGATTTGTAGTCTTTCCGGAAAGGGAGGTATAGAAGTAGATGTGGATGGTTGCTCTAATACTGGAGTTGGATTCATTGGATCTTTTTGTTTCAGTTTTTCAATGTTTTGGTCTTGAAAGGATGTATCTTCCTCAAGACTTTTATTAACCCATAGGGAGTCTTCCTCAGAATTATCTTGTTCTTGTATGATCACAGAAGGTTTCCTCTTCTCAAGTATCCTTCCAGACCTAATTTGAACATCACTAAGGTCTAGAGGAGTAATTAAATAAGTTGGAAATTGTTGACCTTCTATCATGTATGTATTCTGAGGGTTCTTATTATTGGGGTTTGGTATGGGCTGAGCTGGCAATTGATTGGATTTTTTAGGGAATGGTAATGGAAGTGGTTGATTTTGATGAGGTTGGTTCGGATGATGTTGTTGAGGATTTTGTTGAAAATTTTGTTGAAGATTTTGAGGAAAATTTTGTTGGGAATTTTGGGGATAAAAATGTGGATATGGTGGATAGGATGGTGGATACTGATAATATGGAGAGTATCTTCCATAGGGACCTTGTGATCCTTGTGCCCAAGCTTGAGATTGATTTTGAAATTGGGGCAAAGGTTGCTGCCAAGAATTCCAAGGTGGAGGTTGATTATACATTTGATCATGGAATCCTTGTGTCTGAGATCCCTGCCAAGGTCTTCTAGATACAAAATTAAGAGACTCTGTGGAATCTGTAGGAATTTCTTCCTGAAAAACAGCCTTGAGACCAAGAAGAGAAGGACAATTCTTGGTCTCATGTTTCTCAGAACAAATAACACAGGTTTCTACAACTTTTACATCTAGAGGACACTCTCTCAAGGCATGTTTCTTCCTACATCTGGGACAAAAGATTGCCAAGGCATCAGATTCAGCCTTTTGCTTGTTTTGTATCTTGAGGGTGTCTATTTGTTCACTAAGACTCCCTAAGATGTCAGACTTAAAATCATCAAGCATGTGTCCTATTTCTGATCTACTTACTGTCCCAGAAGCAGATTTACTTGCCCTTGCAAGAGCGGGATCTCTTGGACCTTTGACAGTTTTAGATTTCCCTCTAGAAAGGTTGATACATAACTCAGATATTTCAGGTAATGTGAGTTGTGATATATCCCCTTTTCCCATCATGTTAAGGATATCCAACCATTCATCCCTAATGGTTTTCAACAAAAGAGCTTTTAAAGTGTCTTGATTTAGGTTTTCCATTTGTGCCCTTTTTATGTTGTATTTAAATCTTTCCAACAAATCTTCTAAGTTTTCATCTTCTTTTTGTAACATCTTGAACACTTCTTCCTTATGATTAACCGGCATACAATAATCCAAGTATTTCTCTAGAAATTCTTGTTTCATGTCTTCCCATGTTCTAATAGAACTATTGTTTAAACTCATAAACCACTTCAATGCTGCTCCCTTCAAAGTTGAAGGAAATAATTTCAGTTTTTGAGCATCTTGTAAGTAGTCATAAGTCCTACACAACACTTCAAATTTGAATAAGAAAGTTTCAGGATCTTCAGTTTTAAGTCCATAAAAGTTCGGAAGGACAGAGGGTGAAATGTTTTTCATGGTTGTATTGGTTTCTTCATCAAGTATAGGGAACCCAAAAGAGCTTCCTATTCTACCTCTTCCTCCATCTGCACCTCTACCTCCTTCTCCTCTTCCTCCTTCTCCTCTACCTCTACCTCTACCTCCTCCAAATAATGTATGTTCTCCATTAACAACTCCCACTCCTCCTTCTTCTGCCATGGTTGACTCTCCTGTGGAAGTAGAAAGGTTTGTGTCCCTAACAGGAGTCTTTAGATCTTATTCTATAGCAGGTTCAGTGGATGAAGTGGAAGGTTTCTCTAATGGAATAGGTGACTTTAGATCTTCTATAAGTCCAGGATCAGTAAAGGATGGAAGATGGGTTTGAGTTGAAGGTGTACTAGTTCTAGGTCTAGATGAAACAAGTGGTGTTCTAGAAATCAAACTTCTGCCTCTGCTGCTTATAAATCTTCCCCTTGAATCTCTCTCCCTATGCATAAAATTGTTTTTGGATGCTAAGAAACAAAGGTTACCTAGTTTTCACTTCCCCGGAAACGGCGCCAAAATGTTGGGTCTCAATCTAACCTCCTAAACTGAGCTCATTTAATTGTCAACCAGGATTTGTAAACTGCTAAAGTGAAGTGTACCATATGTACCTAGGTGCTTGTTTCCTAATGCGTTGTGTGTAGTGTTTTGTGATGTTTTTGGTCTTTTGTGATGATTTATGATGTTTTTGGTCTTTTGTGATGATTTTTATGTTCACAATGGAAATGTCTAGAAAACTAATAAAAAGGGTTTGGTGGTCAAAACAGAGTTAAGCCTAATGTATGGAATGGCAAATGCAATTGGAAACACTGAAGCAGAATCTGAACTATGACTAAATAAAAGCAAAAGCTTGATAATGACTTTTTAGGCAAATGACACAAACTAAACTTGAGAAATGATCATTAAATATGCAAATCCTCTAACTAAACAGTTAAACACTAATCTTACCATGATGCAACATTTTGTTCTAAGCTCTTCTATTCTATGACTAATTCCTAGTTCTATTTTGCAATTTAATTGAATATCACAGAACCTTTACTCAAAGAGTTATTGGTTTCTTTTTCAAAGTAGTTCTTTTGAGGAAGAGCTCTGTTTATAAAATGATGAGGAGATTGCAGAAATACTTCAGACCTTATAGTGATGTTATCTTCTATTCATGTGGTTATAGATCAATTATGGATTTCAGAACAAGAAGAAGTTTGTGAATAATGAAGGCTATCTTGTTAATCCTAACAACTGAAGTAATTTATTGTGCAATGGAAGACAATTTGAATATGAAGTGCAAGTGCAATGAGTTAATCTAAGAATGAACCTAAGATGCCACTAATCTAGAACAATGCTGAACTATAAGTCATCATCAAACTTGAAACAAAGTAACTGAACATGAATTAAATGCAATGAAACTCCAGAGCATTCTAACTATACTAACATGCATTATTCTATGAAGTTACATAATCTGTTTGTTCATCATTAGTAATATTTTGGAAGAGTTCCTTCTTTTGGAAGGAGTAGAACAATTCTGACTGTGTAATTGAGTGCAATTGTAAGCAAATGGACTGAAAGCAAATGAAAAACTAAGTTATCACATCCATACCCTACTCGTCATTATGATGTCTTGGGCAAGCGTTTAAGAGCAAGAACAGAGATGATACTTAGTACAAACACACAACTAAATCATTCATTATCACGGTCATGTCTTGAACTTCTTAAGAATTTCTTGAAAGAGTTTCTTCTTGTGGAAGAGTGATTAGAACAAGTGTAACTGTGATAGTGAATAGCAAAAACTACAACTAAATCCTACAGTACTATAGCTATTCATCATTCATCATTTTAATCTGTTGGAAGAGTGTCTTCTTGTGGAAGAGCTAGAATGAATATAACTACAGTAGCTAGTTAAAACAACTATAAATTCAACTCCTAATTCTACAATACCATAGTCATTCAGCATTCATCATTTTAATCTGTTGGAAGAGTGTCTTCTTGTGGAAGAGCTAGAATGAATACGACTACAGTAGCTAAAACAAAACAACTACCAATTCAAATGCAAAACGTAAAGGCAGCTAGGAAAACTTATCTAATTTACGCAAAAGAAATCCGTGCAAGAGGCAGGGGCCCTCTACCACTTGATGGCATTCAACTCCAAATTAAATCACGCCTTCAAAATAACTTTGTCTGCTCCATTAACGATGCAATAGTTTGAACATAACACTCTGTGTCTTCAAGGACGTAACACAGAGTTTAAACAAAATCTAGCAGCAAATCTAATATAAAATCTCTAACATAGCTCTCGGTCTCCCAAGAGTTTATAAAGCAAATGCACGTAACAATAATTACAATAATTCAGGAACACTGTCTTTCCTTATCCAAATCACGTTAGGATTCTTTGAAGTGGCTGCGTGAAGAAGAAAAGACATCTGGACTGAGACAGTCCTAATAGAAGTCTTCCTTCCTAAATGTGTTCCCCACGTTCAAAACCATACCCAGAATTCATTTCTTCCTCCATGATGAGCAACGAACCATGTAGACATGACGTGGATCATGCTCATATGCGGTTTTCTCAAGAGGCCACCTGGAACATACTCAAACATGAAGGCAGCTGCAGAATCGCCAGTTAGTTACGGAATGTCTGCATTCTACAGCTAGTTCCGGTCAAAATGCTTAACAATGGCAAAAATCACAAAATTTAACAAGTCAGTCATGTAAATCATTCTAGAAGTAATTTTAACTATATTTATTGATCAATTGGGTCTAAGATAGAAATGGACAAGGGAAAATGAGGTAAAATGAGGTGAAGGAAAGCACAATTTTGAGGCTCAACAGTATGGTCTCAAGTTTAAGTTTCTTGACCAAATCTTTAGATATTAAGTTTTCTTGTGAAACAGTGTGTCAATCTTGGTATTCTTGGATATGACCCTCACATGAAACACTTACATTCTTTCTTCTTCATTTGTAGTGTTTATGTGATAGTTTGATGTACTAATACTGGATTTAGATTCAATTTATTTTCCTTTCATGTTCTTCAATCCCATGGCTGTAATTTTAGATTCATCACCTGAATCAGATCCTAAATCATGTTGAGCTGTAGCAACAATTTTATGTTTCCCTTTGTTATTGGGTTTCTTTGGCCTCAATTCAGGATGTAATTTCCAACAATGAGTTTGATCATGGCCTTCTTTTGAACAATGTTTACGAACCAATTTTTCTCTCTCTTTCTTAATAGATGCATTCTTTTTGTTTTTACCTTTTGAGGTCTTTTCCTTGGCTTTACCCTTAAAAGGTTTCTTCCTGCCCTCTTTAGAAATATTCTTCCCTCTAAATTCTAGATGTGTGGCCTGAACACAAACTTCATCTAGACTGGTGGGGTTAAACATGAGAATATTATGTTTAAGGTAGCTATGTAAGCCTCCTATGCACTTTAGCAAAGTATCTTGGCTCTAAAAATCCACCCCTAATAAGAAAGCTCTTCTCCTAAATTCTTGGGTGTATTCTTGCACATTTTGTCCCTTTAATTGCCTAAAGTTGTACCAGTTCATGATGGCTTTCTGCATATGAGCTAATGGATAAAACTGTTGTTTAATAGCAGTAATGAAATTTGACCATGATAGAATAATCTTACCATGCTTCTTGATTTCCTCCTTTGTCTTGGATTCCCACCAAACAAGTGCTGCACCTTCCATTCTCAATGAAGCTAATTGAATTTTGGTATCATCATTTTGAAGGTTCTGAATTCTCAAATAAACCTCCAATTGTCTAAGCCAATTATATATATTTTCTGCATTTACTTCACCATTAAACATTGGCAATTCAAATTTAACATCAAGTTTTAAAAAGGGACTTTTACCAGTGCTCTTTGACTTGTGTGGCTAATGTACTGAAAAATAAGTAGAGGATGATGATAATGAGGGTGAGGATGATGGCTCTCCATTTCCTCCATTTATCCATTTCCCTTATTTGACTTGTATTCATCATTTTGTCTTCCTGAAGATCTTTGTCCTTCCTTTTGAAGTTTAGATCCTTCTCCTTCCAGTCTCTCATTCCTTTCTTGATAAAGGATTCTAACCATCTTAGTCATGTCAAGAAATGCTTTCCTGAACACTCTTTCTTCCTCCTTGGGTTCAACTTCTTTATGGATTTCTCCTTCCTCATGAGGCATGCTTAATGAAGCTTCTTATTCTTTAGGAGGTGAACTAGGTGGTGGAGATTGTGGAAATCTTGCTCTCCTTTGCTTTGGCTCTTTTTGAGACCCTTTTGCTTCCACCAATTTTCCTTCTCCTCTTTTGAGCTTGAGCCTTGTAAGAATCTGAAGCTTGCAAACATTTAAACAATTATTTGCACTAAACAACACTAGAGGATAAACTCTAGCTCTAATACCAATCTAATATGAAATGACTGTATTAGTTTTGTTGTGCTAAGTGTCTTTTCAGTTTAAAAACATGTGCATAATTAGTTCATTAGTTTGCATGAAGTTTAAGGTGTTTTTCCATGATTTGTAGATGATTTCTAGTGAATTACAAGCATAACAAAAGCTTAAATAACACTAAAAGACAGTTTAAAATAGAGAAATAGGTCACCACATGAAATTTACATAGTAGGCATGATGAAGCAGTTCACCCCTCCTGGGCTACATCTGTTGGTCCAGCTCATAATGGCATGCCCACCTTTCATTATGCTCAAAATTTTGCTAAGAAATGTAGTTACGGTGCTCTACTAGCTGTTTTCTCTACACCAATTGCTCCATAATGCTCCAATTAATAAAAAATGACTCTTCATTCACTCAGATTGGTCGAAAATTGGGCCTCCTACACTTTGGCCCAGTTTCACCTAGGAAAGCTCCACTAAAAGTGGAGAACTCCACTTAAATGGAGTTAAAAAAGGCATAGGCTACCAAAAATGGCGCGCCCACTAACTTAACGCCGACATGAACGCATAATAAATGCTTGTGGTTAGGCACATGCACCCCCAAACTGCGGGTTACAACCATCAGCAGTTGGGTAGAACTCCCGTCGGAACTCACGGATTAACTGTGGTTTTAAAATGAGTTTGAATTGTGGGTTGAAGCTGGCGGGTATTGCATTAACCATTGGTTGGTTGGAATTTAAATGTTTCCATGTGACATGAACACTACAAGGACTGCTGGCGGGTTGGGACCGCCGACGGTTACAAACCCCCAAATGCGATTTCACTTAACGTTAAATAAAACCCGTCGCCCTATAATGTTAATAACCATCTTTTTGAGTAGACGGTAAACCATATGCATGCCCAGCAGGAGGTCTGGGGGTCTATTCCTGTGGACCCTCAACAAAAATTTTATATGCTGTTGCAGGGCCACGTGGCGGCCTTAGGGCTGGCCATGTGGAAACTTCTGATTGACCCTTCCAATCTTGTACCTTCCAATAGAAAATGGACACTTGACAAACCATGATTGGCCCAGTGGAAAGGAATATTTTGAGGAATATTCCTTTTTGCTGACTGTACATTCCACTTTTTCTGACTATGCACCCCAGTCAAACCTAGTCAAACTATCGCAAATTTACCTGTTTGGCATTTCGATCAGAACACGATATCTTCCTCATCCGACATCGATTTTTCGAACTGTTTGCGGCGCTAGAATCAGGAAGACGAGATCTATGCAACCATCTTGGTTTCAAACCAATCCTATAACTTTGAATTTTGAGAAAAATTTATGAACTCCTAATCAGTACATGGAAAAGAGTCAAGCTGCATGTGAGGCTATATGGATGACAAAGATCTTGGTTGATTTGTTTGGTTCTCGGATGGATTCGACAGTGATACATTGTGATAATCAGAGTTTCATTAAAATATCGATTAATCCTGTGTTTCACGATAGGTCCAAGCACAAAGATATCTGGTACCATCATCTCAGAGATTATGTGCAGAGGAGAATAGTTTTTCTTCAGTACATTCCCATGGAAGATCAAGATGTAGATATTCTGACGAAGGCGCTCATCAGGAGAAAATTCAAATACCATAGAGGTAGGATCGGGGTGAAGGATAATCCCTTTCTTGTTGAGAGGGAGTGTTGCGATTCAACGAGAAATTTCAACACCCACTCCTAGTGTGGGACCAAGAGGTCCAAGCACCACCTACACTAGGGTGGGACCACAGGGCTAAATGTGGTGCATTTTTATTTTAGTTATCCCTTAATTAAGATGGACAATAAAATGTAATATAATATCAAAATAAATTGTAATAGTTAATTGAGTGTGATAAACTCAGTTATCTCATGAATTTTGAGTTAGAGATAATTGGTGAGGCATGCAGAGTAATTCTAGTTGTAACAGAGTTCGAAGTGCAATGGTGCATTAGTTAATGCAGGTTATAATAAGTTTAAATCAGTTAAGTGAGTTAAAATCAATTGTGATAGTTGTAACTATTAGATACACTAGTAAGAGATCAAGTTAATTAAACATTAATTAATTCATAATCAGTGATCTCACACGCAACTAAGGATTTTCAATCACATGATCTCACAATCAGTGGAGACCTAGTTGAGATCTAGGTGAAAGGGAAGTTGAATATCAATTGTAGGATTATTGGGTTGCACCCATGAAACCAAACACCCATTGGAGTGCCCATGATACTTGCGCAGTCAAGGAAGACCAAAATACCTAAATAATAGGGATTGCATTCATTAGGGATTGCGCAAGCAAGGTAGGTTGTCTGGAGGCAGTAAATTGGCTAAGTATTGGTGAGTTATCTGAGACGATGTGAGACAATTCGCTGAGAACATGAGGGCTCTTGTGAGAAGAGTTGTATGTAATTGTTTCATGATTCCATGCTGAATATACAAGAGAGGATAGTGGGATTTTGAGCAGCAAGCTTTCCCCGCGAAATTATCTGTGTTATGGCTTGATTGATTCTTCTTTGCTTCATGTTATTGGTGATTATTTTTTTAATTTTACAATTGATTTGTAGAAGTGATTCATTATTAAAATTTAGCACATTGTTAGATCGGATTGAATCCATGATATACATGCTTGTCGTATAATTTCTACATTATGAATATTTGTAAAACTAGTCTCAAAATGTTTGTATTTCATGTTTTCTTTCATCTTTTCTAAAGTAGTTGAACTATTTTGGTTATTTTAGTACTTATCTTATTTAGAATGTGATGTAATGGTTGTTATCGTTGTCCCATATTTGTGGAATATTTCGCAAGATACTAGACAAATCTTTCTCATTTGATGGTTCTAATGACCGTCACATCCTTTTGTGGACTATTCTGCTAGATGTTAAACAAATCCTTCTTGTTTGCATGTGTCTCTACTTGGGTGATACTATTACCTCTCTCTTAGAGGCTCATTTTAATCTTTCCCTCCGCGTAGAAGAACTTTGAAACACTTTCAATCGAAAACTCACCAAGCACACTTACTTTCTTTTCGAAGGTACATACATGTTCCTCTCTCTTGTTGATAGTTAGAGGCAAGGAAAATATATAGGAATACATGGAAGTCAAGAAAATACTATGGATGGGATCCTATTCCAAATGATGTGAGGTCTAATTCAGACTTCACATCAGGGAGACCCCTTGGTTGATGGATTTCCAACACCTTCAAAAAACTCATAATGTTATTATTACTTTAGGCAAACAACTATACATGATATCATAGGTAGCCCCACCTACTACCATTTATTTGATTTATGTTGAGAAATGTATTAAGGTGATCTCGCACACTGGGAAATTTCTCTCCTTCCTAATTAACTCTTAAAGTAAGGAGAATATTGTAGCCACATCCATGGCCTTCACATAAAGCTCCTCCATGCAACAAAGGTATGTGGATAAGGTTGCGGATGAGAAAAAAGATATCTTCTCCTCATCCACAAGGGTAAATCTGCAATGTTAGTTCAAACATTCAATCAATCTAGCCTCTAGTGCACCTCTATCTAATGGGCCAATCAAACATTGATATCTCCTATAAAATGAGGAAATAGAGCGGTTTATCTAAGGGATACTACAAAAAGGGAACATTCGACCCAATTCCTCACCCTATCGAATCCAAATTGTACTTATGCTGAAGAAAAATGGGACTCAGAGACTTTATATTGATTATTAGGCTCTCAAAACAATCATAGTCAGAAATAGGTATCTGATTCCTCGAATTGATGACCTTATTTCCCAAGTCAAGGGGGCCAGGTACTTCAGTAATATTGATTTGAAATTCGGTAATCACCAAGTACCAATTGAACCAATTTATGTATATAAGACCACTTTCAAGTCTAAGGATATTATTTTTGAGTGGTTTATCATGCCATTTGGTTTTAAAAATTCCCCAAAAAAATTCACGAGGCAGATAGATGAAATATTGTGGCCTTTCATCAACTCTTTCATGATTTAATATCTGGATGATATCCTCATATTAAAAAAGAGTTGGGTAGTTCCCTTGCAACACATTCGACAATTTATTCAGACTATGTGGCAACAAAAACTATGTGGTAACTTAGCAAAATGCTCCTTTGGCATGAAAAAGGTCCAATATCTAGGTTACATTATGGATGAGCAAGGTGTACGTGTGGATCCAACCAAGATCCAATCCATTCAAGATTGTATGGCCTCAACCACTCTAATATAGCTTCACAACTTATTGGTTATTGCTAATTTCTACCTAATATTCATGTTGGGGTTCTCTTGTATCATTTTCCCCTTAAGTCAAGTGACCAAGGGTGGGGCCAAAGAAAATTGATTTTTTGTCTAAGTCACAATAAGAGGAATTTGATGAACTGAAACACCACCTTTGTTGTGCACCAATCCTCACCCTGCTACACTTGTAAGAAATTTTTTAGATTGAGATAGTTTCATCTGACTATGTTATTGGTGTAGTCCTCATTTAGTAAGGACATATGGTGGCCTATCATAGTGAGACACTCTTTTTTATTGTCCAGAGATACCCCACCTATGATAAGGAGACGTATTCCGTTGTGCACTACTACCAATAATGGAAAATTTATATTATGGGGAAGAATAGGATCATCCACACAAATCATATGCCTATTCAATTTATGCAAAAATATAGAAAGTTACAAATGACTACCATCAGAAATGGTCCACATAACTACAACAATTCCATTGGCACATTAACTAAAAAAGGGTAACACCAATGACATTGTAGACTACCTTAGTCGACTCCTAGTTGTGGAACTAACCATTTTTCTCAACTCTTGTGGGAAAGAGACCTCTAGATTACCACATCTATACAAAAATGACTATTTTTTTTTCCCACATACCAATTGTTGATGTCATACTAGGAATTTGGAAGTCCGGACTTCCACCTATAGGACGCACTATTTTGCTACCTAGGAAATATTTGTGTTCGTTCAAGCGAGCATTCAAAGCTAATATAGGAGTCACGTTATACTAAATTAGTAGGACATTTTGGTGTGGAGAATACAATGGAAGTACTATAAAATTATTTTTATTGGATGGAACTTCAACAATATGTTTGCGAGTATATCAGGTCCTGCATCACCTGAGCCATTTCTAAACCAACCATTAAGAAGAAAATATTGTACACACCTCTTCCTACTCCTAACCAAACTTGGGAATCCATCTCGATGGACTATATGTATAACCTTCCTTCTTGAAAAAAAGGTAGTGAGTATGTGTTTCTAGTTGTTGATAGATTGCAATAAGAGTATCAAAACAGAAGTCACTTTCAAGCTCTTCTTCCAACTAGTGTGGGTACATTTTGGGATCCCACATACCATCATATCATATTGGGATAGTAGGTTCCTAAGAACATTCTAGCTGAACCTCTAGTTATTGTTGTTCACCAATCTCATCAAATTAAGTTAATTCATGCTTTCTTCCATACCATGACTGATGGTTAGATAAAGGTTGTCAATAAGATGCTTGTGCAAATTTTTCACATGTAAAACTCCAAGCATCCATGCACATGGGATGAATGTCTCCCTTATTTTTAACATAACTCCAAAAAATCTTTCCATAGATCAACTGGCCATAACCCCTTTCAAGTGGGCATGAGATCTCAACCATTATGTCCCATTGATGTCGCGCTACCCCTTGCAAATACATAAGCATAATATATACACATGTTTAATCTAAAGATAAAAAAGGTACAAAGTTATTGAATGAATTTAGCACATTTTCCAGCAGGCCCATGATATCTTGCAAAAATCCAATACTAAGTATAAGAAATGATGTGGTCAACACCGGGTACAATGCAGCTTTTAAATGGGAGAAAAGGTTTAGTTGCATCTATTAAAGTAATATCTTGCATGGGCCTAATGAAAATTTCAACCACTCTGATATGGACCTTACACCATCACCAAGGTTGTGGGTGAAAACTCTTTTGAGCTAAGTATATCCCCCTTCCTTGGCCTTCACCGAGTGTTCAATGTGGATAACCTTCAACCATACTTTCCGGATACATCAGAAATCACAAAGCATACAACACCGAGAAAAATAAACCCAAATTGCATTAAAAATGCCACAACTAATAAAATCATGTACACATAGATTAAGAGAACTTTGCAACAGAGGATCAAACATTATCAAGTTGTTAAAACATGCCATATCCTACACTAAGGCAAGTGGCTCATGAGGGGCCAAGTTCAGTAGAAATTTCCCCACCTCATGGAGGCACTCAATGCATTGGATACCATTGTTCCCTAAGAAATAAGGAATGATCCAGGTTGATATTGGTGGCCACCCACCTATTCCACTAGCTCACAACATAATTTTCTTATTTTTCTTGTTAGCCCCCTATGAATTTTTTGACAAGCAAACAGGGGGCTAAATTGTTTGTTGAGCCTTCAAGGAATGCATTTCTCCTGAAAACACAACATCCTTGAAAGCCTCTTCATGCCCTCTACCCTTTGATTAATTTCCACTGTTGTTTCCAAGTCAACAAGCCTTTCTGTTATGAAAAGAATGCCCAAAGGCCTTTCCCCCTTATTTGGTCCTCACTTAGCCTCTGTTTCCCTCTCCTAGTTTCTCTAAATTATCCCAAAATCCCCTTTAAACCCTACACACACCCCTTGTTTGGTTTAATAACCCTTGCTTCCCTCTACCGTTACCCCTTTCTGGCCTCAAATTGCATTAAAAGGGGCCAAAAACCCATATTTTAACATATGTCAGGCCTACCCCCTTCGGCCAGCCCTCAAACCATTCCTCACGTGACCCGGGTGCTAAACCAAGCGCTGGCCCATAGCGCGCTTATCAAATATATGTTTGGGTGAAATACTCGCCGTTGATCTATACAGATCTGACGGTCTTCGCAAATCTCATCGTACCTGTGTCATTCTCCATTTTCCCCTCCAATCACATCACAACCGTCGATCTGATCCGCAGATCGACGGCCTGAAATTCATCTACCCCGGTGGTCCCCGCAGACAGTCACTGTGCAAAAATCGGCGGTTTCTATCGCACCACCTTTGGAAGGAGGGCAGTATTTTTCATTTGGTAGCGATTAGCGCCACCGGTCGACATGTGTCCTCGAGCCGTTTTTGGAATCCACTCTCATCGCGTGTTAACGTTCAATTGCGGGCCCAACGCGATATTGTCATGCACCATCCGATCTGTGGCTAGCCATCCGACGACGTTCACTCTCCAAATATGCTCGGGTGATTACCAAAGCACAAAAGACCCCAGACCCACCATCTTTCGCCCTCCGACGCACTTATAGTTGTTGATCTCCTCATGAAATCAGACGGTCTGGATTAAATTTACATCTCGCCATTTCTCGGGTCTCGCCGCGTCACCCATTTCATATTTTCGTTACATTTTCATCCATTCCCTTTATATTTCATTCAAAGGTCAAATTTTAATGTTTTACATTAAAATTTCCATCTCGCCGTCTTCTAAAACGCATCTCCTACTGTTCCATAGCGTTCCTCCATAGTAGCCTCTACATTCATCGTCCTCACCCATGCCACGTTGCCATTTTCATATTCATCCACAGCATTCGACATGTTTTTGTGTTTTTCAAGGTTATAGGCGGTGGAAACCACCATGGTTCATAGCCACCATTATCATGGCACAGCTTACAGGGAAGAAGGCCGAGAGGGCCACTGTTAGAACCCGATATAGTAGAAAAATGTTCGGGAGGGGGGGGGGGCTCTGCAGGAAAGATTTCATCAAAGTACAAGGTTCGACCTTGTAAAACCTCTCCTACATCATTTAAAGTTCCAAGTTCACTGACAGAGAAAATCATGAGGCAGCAAAGAGTGTCAGCTCAGAGTTAAGAAGTTATAAAGCGCATTGTCGAAGATTTTTGAGCCTTAATTCAATGTTTTGAAGGAAATATACCAAATTGAATACCCCGAGACTAACGCAGAGGGCCCAATAGAACCTAAAGCACAAAAAAAAATGATATATCAGTGTCACCATCAGTATAATTTCCTTTCCGTAGAAGGACAAAGTGCCCATACCGTCTGCATTCTATACCGTGTTCCTGAGGAAATTTCAGCCCTGACAACAATCCTATGCTATTAGAAGAATTTGTTACACAGTATGGCAGACCTAAATCATTGATCTGTTTTTGTTCAGTTCACCAGAATTCTACAGAGTGCTACAGCAAGTACCTCAAATACATACCTGAAGTAAATTTTAGCATGTCGAAGACCACTCTTTCACCCAAAGAGTACAGAAGTTCAATGCATAGGCATTAAAACAGAATGGGTTTCGACCCAATGCTCCAACTCTGTTTAATGTTTCATTTAGTGTTTCATCTACCTCCTCTGCCTCTCTTCCTGTTATAAAAACTCATGAGAAAACATTGTAAACGTTGTTGATCGGATATCTGTGAATGGAAAGTTTTTTCTCTTGAGACATGTTCTCTGTGTAAAGTTGTAAGATAGGCTGAGAAAGATGTTTTCAGACTGAATATCAAGCCATTGGTAATGTTGTACTTGACTAGTGTTGCTCTTTAATATGACAAGCACATTTCTTTGGATCCTGATTTAAAGCAGCGATGATGTTTTTCTATCTTTGTCTATGTTTTCCTTTTTAGTTAATTACATTTCATTTCTACTGGCTCGCATCAGAAATATGGCATAGGATTTACCCTAGTTAGGTACCCTATGTTTCTGCTCTCCTTGCCTTCAATGTTTTCTGCTGTATGTGTTATCTGAGGATTGATTTTAAGCTAATTTAACCAGTGTAGTGGTCGAATATATACTACTAGCTGATGTGTGAATTAATGAGAGTTGTTCCTTAGATGTTCTTGTTAGGCTGTAATTGAATGAATTGGGACATTGGAAGTTTATAACTCTGTCTCTGTCTCACCAAGGTCCTATTCAATTAATTAAACCTTTCTAAGTTCCCTCAAGCTGGATACTAAAGCATTGATAGTTCAAAGTCTCTCTCTGATCTCAGGTTTTCACCTTTATGTCCTAAATCTTTAATGTTTCCTTGTCTGAAGAGTTAACCTTTTAGGTCTTGGATCACAGGTTTTCCAACGGCATGTCCTGTCTCTAGATCTGATTCCTGAAAGGTCACCTTGGAGGTTTCCTTGCTCTCACCTTCTCTCTTGTCTTTCCATGCCCCACTATCATCTTTAAGATCCAATGCTTTAGATGACTAGCCCAACTGAAAGCCTGCATATTGAATAGCAAGTAAACCCTTTCCTGAATCCATTGCCCAATGGTCCTGAGTGTTCTCTGAATTTTCTCCTCCTTTGTCTAGAATCCTCTTTATACAGCCTTGTCTTATACTAACCCCTTCTTTCCGGATTCCCAACAACCAAAAAAAAAACCAAACAAACAAACCCCGTGCCTATAACTAGCCTAACATCTTAACTTAGAGCTTCAAAGACCTAAAAAATTTGCCTCTATAGAGAGATCCCTCTCTAGACCCAGGAGGGCTAGATCCTGAGGTATGAAAGTGGTTCTGATGTTGTCTCATCATTTTGTCTTACCAATCTTGCCAAAACATGGGAACTCCAACATAATGGCGACTCCGCTGGGGAAGGAACTTTGAATACCCTTAACTGCTATATATGGTCTTGTGTCCCATTGTAGTCACCAACATAATGGCGACTCCACTGGGGAATTTCTGAGTATTTTCCATCCTACTACATCACAAGAGCCTCAGAAAGTCAACAATCTCTGGTTAGGTTGGCAGTGAAACACTTCCACTTGCAATTCACTTTCTGCACCACTTGTCGTGTTTCTCCCACACTCTTAGACAGAGTCTGGAAAGGGCCAGGTAGCCTCCAGATCTCACTCTCTTTCAGAGGTGAAATATTTGGTAAAATCCCTCCCAGTCCATCTCTGGTTAGAGTTTGTTGTGTTTTGAGGATACCCTTGAAAAGAGACATTACATAAGCACTGTGGTGGATAGTGTACCTCCTAGAAACATCCTAGACCTTCCACCTGGCGACTCCAGAGTTCCTTAAATATAAAAGACTCCACTGGTGATCAGTAGGCCTGCTGATTATCTTGGTTCACATAAGACTCCACTGGGAGACCAACCTCCATAACAACATCAACCACATTAGAAGTAACAAGTAGGGTTAAGCTTCCTTGTGGGAAAACAACATTCTGGATTCAAGAACCATTCACACAAGAGCTTATCCCAACCCAAACCCACCTGAAATAGTTGATAACCCTGAGAGCATCCTCAAGAAGTCTCCTACACCTAAAAGACCAACTATTTCCAGTCATATCCATAGAGATAACTCTACACCGAAATATTTTTCAGCTCTATCAGACCCACTTTTTGACCTAGACTTTCAAAACAGTGTACCTAGAACTAGGTCATTCAGTGTTCTAGACCAGCCATACCTTGAGTTTCCCAGGTCACCATCTCAGAGTGATAAAAACATTAGGGACAGAGATACCCCTCCATCTACACCTCCTGATATTCACTTCATTCAAAACTTGGGGCTCTGCCACCCTAAATCTACTCAACAGACTTCTGCTGGTCCTATTATCCCTATCATGCATATACCAGCTGCTCAAGCCAATCTCTTACCTCCTCAGAACATCGTCATGGCAGCCTGGTATGCACCTCTGATGTTACCCCAGCCTCTAGTGCCCTTACCCAACGATTATCAGTCAAAGATCCCACACTTCACTGCAAAAGAGTCTACCACAGCTCAGCACCATGTGGACAGGATGGAAGATTCTTTTGACTACATGGAGATAGATGATGATAAATTCAAAATGAGAATCTTTACCCAGAGCGTAGGAGGTGATGTGAAGAAATGGTTTAAGGGCTTACCTCCTAACAACATCCAAGATCTACCCTCCTTATACCAGACCTTCATAAATAAATGGGAAGTTAAGGCCAACCCTCTCCAAATCTTAGCAGAATACAAGAACCTAAAAAGGAACGTAGGAGAGAGTGTCCATGACTACTCTACAAGGTTTAACAACGTTTATAACGCTCTTCCTCCCCATATGAAACCTCCCCAAGGCATGGCTCTAGTGAAATATCCTGAAGGCTTTGATGCTGACATGGCCTACCAGCTTAGGGAGAGAGATTACAACACATTGGAAGACATGCAAAAGGGAGCAGTGAGTGTAGAGGTTAATCTAATTGAGAAAAAAGAAAGATTGAGAGCTGAGAAAAGGGTAACATATAGAGATGACACTGTAGCCTCCAGATCTGACCCCAATTATGACCGTCTATCTAAAAACGTGGAAAGGCTGCAACAAATGATGGAAAGAACGGTTGTCACAGTTAGTAATCAGAACATAAATCAAAACCATAACCAAAACCAGAACTTTAGAAGAAACAACACCACTCCCAACAAACAAAGAGTCTCAGATCAGCAAGTCATTCCCCCATTTCAAGAGAACTTTCTTGATGAAGATGAGGGAATCATAGAATAATCTGAGGGAACCATAATAAACATGTTTGAAGTAGAAAAATCAATCCACAACTATTCCACAGAAGAATATCAGCCCTCGCGTTCATACTAGGATGAGGAGAGATTAGAATCTGAGGATTACAGACTTGGATTTGAAAATTCCATCATGCAGGTCAGAGAACAGTATGAACTTAGAAGCAAAAAGAGCCTAGACAATTCCAAACCCAAAGCTTCTGAGATTACTATCAAGAAAGGGCCTGAGAAAACTTATAAAGCAACTACTGAAAGTAACAAATCAACAGCTGAGAATTTTGGGAAGAACAAAGAAAAAGACAACCAAAACACTGATAAACAAAGCCAACCAACTAGCAGCACTAGCAATGTAGTTAGTGCTCCTGATAAAACTACCACAAACACTGTACATAGTGAGAATCAACCCACTGAGTCTGCCCCCAAGGTGGTGGCTAACAAAACAGAGTTGAACATTCCAAAGAGTCAGTCCACTTTCAACTTGGAGAGTGAAATTGCGAAAATTAAAATCTTTGTCCCACTCTCTAAGTTGGCCACTCAAGATGTATATAAAGGCAAAATTTTGAAAGCTTTAAATCTAGGTGAAAAAAATGACACTATCAATCTGAGTGATAATCAACCAGCCCTCCTGTTTGGTCCAAATATAGAAAGGAAGTTTCAGGAAGGGGTAGTACCTCCTTTTCATATCTGTCTCAATATCCATGACAAGATCCTTCACAACGCCATGCATGACTCTGGGGCCTCACACAACCTAATGCCTAAGGTAGTTATGGAGAGGTTAGGCCTAGAGATAACCTGTCCCTATAAAGACCTCTATTCATTTGATTCTAGCAGGGTAAAGTGTCTTGGCCTGATCAAAGACCTATGTGTAAGCCTTACCTAGATTCTAGCCAAGTGTATGGTCATGGATGTTGTAGTGGCAGATGTACCACCTAAGTATGGTATGTTACTGTCAAGGTCATGGGGAGCCAAGCTGCAAGGTACAATGCGGATGGATGGGGCATATGCCACAATTCCTATTTTTAGCCAACTTAAAAGACTGTATAGAGAGGCACAAATGAAATTCCTGGTCAGCAGCCCTGAAAAGCCAGAAAATTCTCCTCTGTACTCTGTGCACATAGATTTAGATTCCTTTATCCTTTGCAACGATGAAACCTTAGAGGGGCCAGAATTCGAAAACAGAAATTAAAAAAATGAAATAGAGCCGTAGATTTTAACATAATGGCCACTCTGGACTTGAAGGAAAACGGAGAGGAAAATTTTGGTGAGTGAATTGAAACAAAATCTCTGAGCAGATAAGAAGCAGAGCGTAAACAGTTGGCTAGTCACCCCTCACAAGTTCACGCACCACACGAAGAAAGAAACTATGTTAAGCCCGAGAGCGAACCTTTATGGGAAATGAATTTCGATGGGTCCTGTACTAGAAATATTGCGGGAGCAGGGGTATGCTTACATAACACAGAGAATGACTATGCAGAGAGTCATGCTTTCAACCTGAACTTCAAATGTACAAATAATATCGCAGAATACGAGGCTCTTATCCTAGGCTTGAATCTGTTGAAAAAATTAGGAGCCCGTAGGATAGCTGTGCATGGAGACTCGGAGCTAATCATAAAACAAGTGAACAGTGATAACACAGCGAAACACCCTAGGTTGAGGGCGTACAGGAATGACGATATGGATTTATTGAAAACCTTTGTAGAATACGAACTGGTGTTTGTCCCTAGGAGTCATAACGCAATTGCAAATGGATTAGCCTGTATAGCTAGTTCATATCACAAGCCTCCCAGTGACCAAAAAACCATTATTCAGACTTACAGTGCCAGATAACGAAACATATTGGTAGGTCTTTGAGGGCGATAAGCAGATTGAAGATTTCCTAACAGGCAGGAACAAGTTTGAATTTTCCGATTCAGACTCTAAGTCCAATGATAGTTGCCTGAGTGAAGAACCCTCAGACGAGGAAGAATCACCCTGTAACATAGAAATAAACACTTTAAATGAACATATTGGAAATCTAAATGAAGAATGTGAAAACGCAGATAGTGAGGAAGTAGAGGTGCTACAGGCCAAAGATAAGAACATACCTCGAGGTCTGGCACCTTTAGAGGACCTTTTTGACTTCGATGACGTAGAGAAAAAGCCCACTATAGAACACTCAGACTAGAATGATGTCGAGGAATGAAACATAGGCACTGAAGATAGGCCTAAGATGATTAAATTGGCTAAGTCCTTACCCGCAGACATGAAGAAGAAGTATATTGACTTGTTCAAAGAGTTCATCGATGTGTTTGCCTGGAGCTACGAGGACTTAAAGGCCTATGACACAAACATCATACAGCACAAAATACCTCTGAAAGAAAATCAGAAGCCCTTCAGATAGAAACTCCGCAGAATAAACCCAAAACAATTACCTGCAGTGGAAAAGGAAATAAAGAAGATGTACGAAGCAGGCATAATAGTTCCTGTGAGGTTCTCTGATTGGGTCTCAAACCTCGTAGTTGTGAGAAAGAAAACAGGTGAGATCAGGTTGTGCATAGATTTCAGGAACCTTAACAGAGCCTCGCTTAAGGACAACTACCCCTTACCAAAGATGGAACATATCCTACAGAAGGTAGTTGGCTCAAGGCGGATCTCCCTGTTAGATGGTTTTTCAGGTTATAACCAGGTTCTAGTACTCCCAGAAGACCAACTCAAGACTACTTTCACCACTCCATGGGGCACTTTTATGTATATAAAAATGACCTTTGGACTGATGAACGCTCGTGCAACCTTCCAACGAGCGATGGACATAGCTTTTTCGGATGAAATAGGGCACTTCATTGTCATCTATCTGGATGACATAACGGTCTATTCCAAGAATGAAGAGGAGCACCTAAAACATCTGAGAAGAGTCTTTGAAAAATGTAGAAGGTTCAGTCTGTCATTGAATCCTAAAAATACTGTATTTGGGCTGCAAGAAGGTAAGCTTCTCGGCCACATTATATTTGAGAAGAGAATTAGGATAGACCCACAGAGAGTTGAGGGAATACTACAAATCACACACCCGAGAAACATCAAAGATTTACAGTCCTTTATTGGGAAGATTTTCTTCCTAAGGAGGTTTATTACCAACTTAGCTAAACACCTTAGGAATATGACCAACATGCTAAAGAAAGGTGTATAAGGAGTTAAGTGGACTGTTGAGGCTAAAAAATATTTTGAATCGGTTAAAATCGCACTCACCCAGGCTCCTAACCTAATCAGCCCTGATTTCTCAAAAGATTTCCTGATATTTTCATTTGCCTCTGAGCATACAGTGGCTACAGTTCTGCTGCAGAAAAATCCAGAGGGAATGGAACAACCCACTTCTTTCTTCAGTAAAGCTCTGAGGGATGCACCCTTGAAATATAACATAATGGAAAAACAGGCCTATGCCTTGGTAAAGGCCTTGAAAGACTTTAGGGTGTATATACTACATTCCCACATCATAGCCTACGTGCCAAACATAGTGGTTAAAGACATCTTGTCTCAAGATCCGGATGGAAAGAGGGGCAAATGGATTGCTGTAATATTAGAATATGACCTTGAGATAAAACCCACAAAACTGATCAAAGGTCAGGGCTTAGCTCAACTAATGGCTGAATCAAATTTACAAGCCCTTGACATAAACATGGTAGATGCCTTGGATGAGCAGGAAGGATTGCCTGATCCCACTGTTGAGGAGAAGTTTCAGAACTCTCCATGGTATTCTGACATTCTGTATGTGCTCACACACCTCAATGCCCCTCCTGAACTGTCAAAAACCAAGGCCAGATTCCTAAAAATAAAAGCCAGAAGCTATTGCATACTGAATGAATGCTTATACTGGAAAAATAAAAATGGCCTATTGCTTAAATTTTTGCCTTAAACTGAAGTAGAGAGGATTAAATAGGAGTTCCATGCAGGAGAGTGTGGAGGCCACCTGAACTTGAAAGCCACCGCTAATAAAATACTCAGAGCTGGCTATTATTGGCCTACACTTTTCAATGACATCCATAAGATGATAATTGCCTACCATAAATGCTAGATTTTTGAAGGCAAACGAAAGCTCCTCCCCCTACCTTTATAACCCATCACTATTGAAGGTCCATTTATGCAATGGGGCCTAGATTTCATTGGAGAAATACACCCTACTTCTTTTGCACAACACAAGTGGATCTTAACAGCCACATACTACTTCACTAAGTTGATAGAGGCCATACCTACTAGGAATGCCACAGATTCAATCATCATTAGGTTCCTAGAAGACCACATCCTCTCTCAGTTTGGCTTCCCAAGGAAAATAATCACTGATAATGTTGCTGCCTTTGGATCCAAGAAAATGGTTGATTTTTGTCATAGGTATCGAATAGCACTCGGTCATTCAACTACTTATTACCCACAAGGTAATGGGTTAGATGAATCATCAAACAAAAGCTTGGTGACCATCATCAAAAAGCTGTTGGGAGAGAACACAAATTCATGGCACAACAAGTTAGTGCATGCCCTGTGGGTTGAGAGGCTTACAACAAAGAAATCCATTGGCATGTCACCATATCAGCTTGTCTATGGAACAGAAGTAGTGTTTCCTACCAGCCTTGGGGTAACAGTGATTAAACTTGTCCAAGAAATCCAGACAGAAGAAGACAACATGGTGAGGAGGATAAACCAAACAATTCATCTCCAACAAACAAGGGAATAATTCTATAATAGAGCTGTGAAAGTTCAGGAAAATATAAAGAAGTTGTTCAACAAGAGAACCAAAGCTTTTGACTTCAAAATTGGGGATAAAGTTCTGAAGTGGGACTCAAGGAGAGTAGACAAAGGAAAGCATGACAAGTTTGACAGGTTTCGGCAGGGTCCATACATCATCCAGGTGACTGTGGGTCCAAATGCCTTTTTTCTGCAAGATCTAGATGGTACAGAGCTGTTTGGGGGTCCTGTCAATGGCAGGATGCTCAAACACTACTTCTTCTGATTTCCAATTTCCAGTTTCCATTTCCATTGTAAATACCATTTCTATGTTATGTTTTCAAGGAAAAAGAGAAAATGTTTAAAAACAGAAAGGAGAGGTTCAAACATGCTCAAAACATGAACCTCTAAGGTGCAAAAGATTGGCTCTAACATGATCAAAACCTGAGCCAGAAAAGAAGAAGAGGATTAGCTCTAACATGCCCAAAACCAGAGCTGAAATGAAGAAGAAAGTGACTCTAACAAGCTCAAAACTTGAGTCACAAAGAAAGGAAGGATGCTTCAAACTTTCAGATTTCAAGCCTTTCAGATTTTGTTTTCAGATTTCTGCAAAGTTTTCAGTCCAAGAGCAGTTTTTCCTTATGCCTTGGATTCATAGCAAACTAGACTGTCTAACCCTAGTTTGACTGTTTTAAATTTCTTTTGTAGAATGTAGAGAAGGAATATGCTGGACATTTTAATCCTAGCAGATATTAGATTAGGTAGAGGAACATGTGAGGCCAATAGTTTAATCTGGTCTCGTGGAGTAATAAGGGTAGAAATAGAATAGGTTTATTTTCCTGCATGTAAAAATTGATGATGTGAAGGGTCTGCAAGTCCAAATGCACCCACAAGAAAAAATGTTAGGACTTAGTCTGGGTAGGTAGTTGTTTGGGAGAATTTTATTGCTGATATGATGTCTTCATGATTTGTGGCAGTTGATCCAAGAAATAAAATGGGTGTTCAAGTACTAGGCATCTGGCCTAGACCAAAGATCATTCTGTGAATTCTTGACTCCTTCAAGAAGAAGCCATCCCCATGTGGAGCCACTGTTAGCCCCCTATGAATTTTTTGACAAGAAAACAGGGGGCTAAATTGTTTGTTGAGCCTTCAAAGAATGCATTTCTCCTGAAAACACATAATCCTTGAAAGCCTCTTCATGCCCTCTGCCCTTTGATTAATTTCCACTGTTGTTTCCAAGTCAACAAGCCTTTCTGTTGTGAAAAGAATGCCCAAAGGCCTCTCCCCCTTATTTCATCCTCACTTAGCCTCTATTTCCCTCTCCTTTTCCCTCTGCTAGTTTCTCTAAATTATCCCAAAACCCCCTTTAAAACCTACACACACCCCTTGTTTGGTTTAATAACCCTTGCTTCCCTCTACCGTTACCCCTTTCTGGCCTCAAATTGCATTAAAAGGGGCCGAAAACCCATATTTTAACATATGTCAGGCCTAGCCCCCTTCGGCCAGCCCTCAAACCGTTCCTCACATGACCCGGGTGCTAAACCAAATGCTGGCCCATAGCGCGCTTATCAAATATATGATCGGGTGCAAGACCCGCTGTCGATCTATACAAATCTGACGGTCTTCGCGAATTTCATCGTACTCGTGTCATTCTCCGTTTTCCCCTCCGATCACATCACAACCGTCAATCTGATCCGTAGATCGATGGCCTGAAATTCATCTGCCTCGGTGGTCCCCGCGGACAGTCACTCTGCAGAAACCAGCAGTTTCTATCGCACTGCCTTTGGAAGGAGGGCGGTATTTTTCATTTGGCAGCGATTAGCACCACCAGTCGACATGTGTCCTCGAGTCGTTTTGGGAAACCGCTCTCATCGCGCGTTAATGTTCGATTGCGGGCCCGACGCGATATTGTCGTACACCGTCCGATCTGTGGCCGGCCATCCGACGGTGTTCTCTCTCCAAAGATTCTTGGGCGATTACCAAAGCACAAAAGACCCCAGGCCCACCATCTATCACCCTCTGACGCACTTACAGCCGTCGATCTCCTCCTGAGATCAGACAGTTTGGATTAAATTTACATCCCGCCATTGACCGAGTCTCGCCACGTCACCCATTTCATATTTTCATCACATTTTCGTCCGTTCCCTTTATATTTCATTCAAAGGTCAAATTTTAATGTTTTACATTAAAATTTCCATGTCGCTGTCTTCCAAAACACATCTCCCGTTGTTCCATGACGTTCCTCCATAGTAACCTCTGCATTCATTGTCCTCACCCATGCCACGTTGCCATTTTCACAGTCATCCACGGCATCCGACCCATGCACGGTTTCTTAACGCATTTGTGTGTTTAGAAGCGTTACAGGCGGTGGAAACCACCATGGTTCATAGCCACCATTATCATGGCACAAAGCACAGGGAATAAGGCTGAGAGGGCCACTGTTAGAACCCGATATAGTAGAAAAATGGGGGGGGGGGGCGGGGGTTCTTTGTAGGAAATATTTCATCAAAGTACAAGGTTCGACCATGTAAAACCTCTCCTACATCATTTAAAGTTCCAAGTTCACTGACAGAGACAATCATGAGGCAACAAAGAGTGTCAGTTCAGAGTTAAGAAGTTCTAAAGCACGTTGTCGAAGATTTTTGAGCCTTAATTCAATGTTTTGAAGGAAATATACCAGATTGAATACCCCGAGACTAACGTAGAGGGCCCAATAGAACCTAAAGCACAAAAAAAAAATGATATATCAGTGTCACCATCAGCAGAATGTTCTTTCCGTAGAAGGAAAAAGTGCCCATACCATCTGCATTCTATACCGTGTTCCTGAGGAAATTTCAACCCTGACAACAGTCCTATGCTATCAGAAGAATTTTTTACAAGTATGGCAAACCTGAATCATTGATATTTTTGTGTTCAGTTCACTAGAGTTCTACAGAGTGCTACAGCAAGTACCTCAAAGACATACTTGAAGTAAATTTTAGCCTGTCGAAGACCACTCTTTCACCCAAAGAGTACAGAAGTTCAATGCATAGGTGTTAAAATAGAATGGGTTTCGACCCACTGCTCCAACTCTGTTTAATGTTTCATTTATTGTTTCATCTACCTCCTCTACCTCTCTTCCTGTTATAAAAACTCATGAGAAAACATTGTAAAGGTTGTTGAACGGATATCTATGAATTGCAAGCTTTTTCTCTTGAGACATGTTCTCTGTGTAAAGTTGTAAGATAGGCTGAGGAAGATGTTTTCAGACTGAATATCAAGCTATTGGTAATGTTGTACTTGACTGGTGTTGCTCTTTAATATGACAAGCACATTTCTTTGGATCCTGATTTAAAGCAGCGGTGATGTTTTTCTGTCTTTGTCTATGTTTTCCTTTTTAGTTCATTACATTTCATTTCTACTGGCTCGCATCAGAAATCTGGCATAGGATTTACCCTGGTTAGGTACCCTATGTTTCTGCTCTCCTTGCCTTCAATGTTTTCTACTTTATGTGTTATCTGAGGATTGATTTTAAGCTAATTTAACCAGTGTAGTGGTCGAATATATACTACTAGCTGATGTGTGAATTAATGAAATATGTTCCTTAGATGTTCTTGTTAGGCTATAATTGAATGAATTGGGACATTGGGAGTTTAGAACTCTATCTCTGTCTCACCAAGGTCCTATTAAATTAATTAAAACTTTCTAAGTTCCCTCAACCTGGATACCAAAGCATTGAGAGTTCAAAGTCTCTCTCTGATCTCAGGTTTTCACCTTTGTGTCCTAAATCTTTAATGTTTCCTTGTCTGAAGAGTTAACATTTTAGGTCTTGGATCACAGGTTGTCCAACGGCATGTCTTGTCCCTGGATCCGATTCCTGAAAGGTCACCTTGGAGGTTTCCTTTCTCTCACCTTCTCTCTGGTCTTTCCATGCCCCACTATCATCTTTAAGATCCAATGATTTAGATGACTAGCCCAACTGAAAGCCTGCATATTGAATAGCAAGTAAACCCTTTCCTGACTCCATTGCCCAATGGTCTTGAGTGTTCTCTGAATTTTCTCATCCTTTGTCTAGAATCCTCTTTATACAGCCTTGTCTTATACTGAACCCTTCTTTCTGTATTCCCAACAACCAAACAAAAACCAAACAAACAAACCCCGTGCCTATAACTAGCCTAACATCTTAACTTAGAGCTTCAAATACCTAAAACCTTTGCCTCTATAGAGAGATCCCTCTCTAGACCCAGGAGGGCTAGATCCTGAGGTCTGAAAGTGGTTCTGATGTTGTCTCATCTTTTGGTCTTGCCAATCTGGCCAAAACATGGGAACTCCAACATTGCTACTTTTCTATTTTTGGCAGTTTTTAGGTCTTGAACTTCTGAAGCCGTTTTGAAGCCCTAAATCATATTTTTGGAGAAAATGGCCAACATATGTCATAGAATACCTTTGGAAGTGAAAAAAGTTTCTCAACGAATAGAACTTTCCAATTGTTTATCACATGCCAAATTTATGACCTCAGAAAGTTGATGTTCCAACTTACCCCATTTGGGGCCTTAAGCCTTTGGTGCTTCATCTCATAGGGTTAGGCTTTTGGGTGTTTAGGGTTCATCATTGCCTCTTTATGATAAATATCCCTCTGAGCCTCATTGTAACAAATTGTAAAAAGGTGTGTAGCCATCACATCTCTTCTTCGAGATAAGCTACCACTGTTCAAGCCAGTCTTCTTTCATTCTCCATGTATATAGTTTCAACATTTTCCATCTATTAATTGAAGTCAAGTTTCACTGTATATCTATGTTTAAATTATAAATTTGTATTTAATTTTGTTCCCTTCATAAATTTGAATCATGCATGGAGTGGTGTGAGCCTTTTCTTACATCCATATGATCCCTTTTAAGTTAATAACGTGGAGGGAGGGCTGGTCACACCCCTCTCCTTTATTCTTGGTGGAGCGGTGGCCATGCCCTTCCCCACCTATATCGTCCATGACACCCGATACAAGGATAATATATATTAATGTTATACTAAATATCTTCACTACATTCAATATAATAATTATGTAAATTTTTAAATCTATTATATTTAATTAATATATATTAATGTTGATAAAATATTAACTTTATTTATATATTCTTAACTAGAACAAGAAATTTGTATTAAGCAAAAATATAGGGTCAGAACATGCAATTTAAGTACATCGAGATGAATACTATAAGGAAAAATTCTTCCATGACTCTAGAAAGAGGGTTAAAAACCATCCTCCACCCAATAAAAGAATAAGGTGGGGAGATCCCATACTAGACCTTCTGAGACTTGAGTCTATTGCTTCCTGAGAATATGAGTGTTTTGTTACAAATTGCTTGCAAAAAATGGCACAAAAACAAAACATTTCTAATATTTAATCAAAACCAACCCCCCAGTAGAACCACTAGAGGCTAAAGGATGATGGGGACCTGATTTTGGAAATTTCTTACTTCGATATGTTGTACTTCCTTTTAATGGAGGGGAAGATCATTGATTTCTTTTAAAAAATTTTAATATGAAGGAGAAGAAGAGGATATATTTACCTCCTTCTCTTCCTATGAGCTAGCATATTCTTCATTTTTTGATCCAGGTGGATATTGGTGGCCACCTGCCTATTCCACTTGGGACCCCACCATTGTCTCTTTTGGTTTTTCAGTTTCAGCATGACTTACTATTTTTAGCAGTTTTTCGGGTCCTGAATGGGATTGATCTTTCTAACAAGGTACCAAAATTTGTATTCCTCGGATAGATATTTCTAACGAGGTATGGTGCGTGTCAAACAGAGATCGTATGCCAAAGTTACGTGCCCGGGAAGTTGAAACACCAATTTACCCAAACAGGGCCCATAGTTTTGGCGCTTCATCTCCTAGGGTTAGGATTTTGGATGTTTAGTGTTTTCCATTGTTTCTAAATAATAAATAGGCCCTCGAGCCTCATTGTAACAAAGTTAAAAGGCCTATAGCTACCACATCTTTTCTCAAAGATAAGCTACCAGCACCCTAGCTAGTTTATTTCCCTTCTGTCTGTAAGAAAATTTTAGTTCTTTGATATTAATGAAATGAAGTATTATTTCTGCTACATCTTTGTGTTTATGGTTATATGTGTATTCTGTTGCATTCCTTCATAAATCCAGATTAGTGGTATTAGATCGGTCTACTTTTTCTTGATCCTTCTTTGCATATCCCCAACGAGGTTGGGGTATAAGGAGTTAGGGCTCCATCTGGTGGAACCTTTGAAAGATTAGCCTCGTGAACCTCAACGACTGCCCATGGGGGATGAAAAGAAAGATGAGGGAGCATGAGATCCTATCAAAATATTGCTTGAGGAGGCCCTCGAAAAACAAAGGAATGCAATGATGGATAACTTTTCCCAGATCATTCAACGACTGTCGATCGGCGACGCATCTGCATCCAACATCCACTTTGGAGGCATGAATCTCTTTAAGGTACAAGTAAACTTTAACATTCCCATATTTGAGGGTCAAATAGATGCAAATTTTGTATATAGATGATTGAATCTATTAGAAGGATATTTCTCGGTTCATGACTTTCCTGATTGGGAGAATATTATTTTCTCACTCCTCAAAGCTACCCCCCATGTCAAGGACTAGTGGGAAACCTATTGTGAGAAAAAGGACAAGATAAAACCCTCTCTGTTCTTAATCGTACCCACTTGGAATTATTTCCAAGATGCCATAAAGGAGAAATACTATCCCATGGGGAGCTATGAGGACAAGTACATACAATGGACCACGTTGCGGTAACAAAGAGATCAAGATGTGCATGAGCTGATGAATATATTCCATACCCTCCGCATAAAGTTGGGTATCAAATATTTAGAGAAACATTTTGTGCTAAAGTATAACAGGTGTCTACATAGATACATTCAAGAGAAAATGGAGTTCCTCGACATCTCCTCTCTTGGTACGACATACTGATATGCTGCCAAGTTTGAGAAGAAATTCAAACAAAAGAAGCGAGACTTTGGATCTAGGAATCAAAAGAAAGGGAAAGGTTCCCCAAAGCCACAGAAAAAAGGACAAAGCCAAGGCATGGCTTCCCAAGACAACCTGTCAAATCCACAAGCAAATAATAACACCGTAAAGCCAAAGAAGGACATGGGAAAGTGGCATGAGTTCCATAAGAGCTCCACTCACAACACAAGTGAGTGTCGAACCAAGCAATCGCTCGTGGCTTAGATGAGGACTTCTGAGTCAGATGCATGCTCCGACTCTGAATCAAAACCTGACAAGGGGAATGAAAAAGGGAAACAGATTATTGATGTGTATCCCAACGCCACTATTTCCATGGCAAAGATCCAGAAGGAGGAACCGGAAGATCCAAAGGAGGAGGAGCGTCTCTTCCACTCCCATATGTGGGTAAAGGGTTCCCTGCTACAGTTTATTATCGAAAATGGGAGCCAAAAGAACCTCATTTTAGTAGACGTCGTGAAGTGGTTGGGCTTGTTGACCACATCACACCCACAACCATACACCTTCGGGTGGCTTCACCAAGGACGAGATCTCTGCGTCAACCAGAAGTGTCTCCTTCCTTATAGCATCAAACCCTTCACGAATGAGGTATTATATGACATTGCTCCTATTGATGTTTCTGATGTATTATTAGGCCAACCATACTTTTGGAAGCGATATGCTGTGTATGAGTCCCGATCTCGCACTATTATTGTTACTTTTGGAAATAAGTTGTACAGGATACCAGAGGTACAACCGCCTACCTCTATCTCCTTGGTTACTTCAAAACAGTGCAGTAAGCTCATTTCCCAAACCAGGAAAATTTTTTTCCTAATGATTTGCCCCTAGGGCAAGAAGAAGACTGTGGCCACGACCTCCAGACAGGACTTCTTTGTATGACAACAAGAAATGGACAAGGTTGTGGAGGAGTACGGGGACATATTCACCTCACCCACAGGGGTTCCTCTGTACTGTCAGGTCAAGCACCCCATTGATCTGACCCTAGGTGCGCCGCTACCCAATGGACAGATCTATTAGTGCTCTTTTCTGGAGAATGATGAAATCAAGAGGCAAATTCAGGAGCTGCTGCAGAAAGGTCACATCCGTCCAAGTTCATCACCTTGTGGGAGCTTGATCGTGTTGGTACAGAAGAAGGATGGGACTTGGAGACTCTGTATTGACTATCGAGCACTAAACAAGATCACTGTCCAGAATAGGTATCTGATCCCACAAATTGATGACCTTTTGGACTAACTCTAAGGGGTGAAATATTTCAACAAGATAGAATTGAAGTCTGGGTATCACCAGGTACCAATTGAACCCTCCGATTTGTGGAAGAATGCCTTCAAAGCCAAGGAGGGCCTTTTTGAATGGCTGGTCATGCCTTTCGGGTTGACGAATGTTGCCGCAACCTTCATGATGTTGATGGATGACATATTATGACCATTCACCAACTCATTTGTAATGGTATACTTGGATGACATTCTGATCTTTAGCTAGACTTGGGAAGAGCACCTCCACCACATTCGACAAGTCCTCCAAACACTGCGGCAACACAATTTGTGTGCCAATTTGGAGAAGTGCACTGTTGGCATGACCCAAGTTCAATATTTGGGATACATTATTGATGAAATGGGGGTGCATATGGATCCAACCAAGATCCAAGTCATTTGGGATTGGCCAGCCCCAACCACCCTAACAAAGCTTCGCAAATTTTTGGGTCTTGCTAATTCTACCGCAGGTTCATGTTGGAATTCTCTCATATCACTTGGCCCTTGACCAAGGGAGGAGCAAAAGTAAAATTATTTTGGTCAGAATCTCAACAGAAGGCGTTCATAGAATTGAAACATTGCCTCTGTTCTGCCCCAGTGCTCACATTACCAGACTTGCAACAACCATTTGAGATCGAGACAGATGCCTCTAACTATGCTATTGGTACAGTTCTTACTCAACAGGGGCATCCAGTGGCATATCACAGTGAGAAATGATCTGACACAGTTCACAAGTATCCCACTTATGAAAAATAAATGTATTCCATTGTGCAGGCTTGTCGACAATGGAAAAATTACATTTTGGGGAAGGAAACAATCATCCAGATAGACCACCAGCCCCTGCAGTTCATATAGACACAAGGGAAGTTGTAGAGCAATTGCCATCAAAAGTGGTCAACATATCTGCAACAGTTTCATTTGAACATCAAGTAAAATAAGGGTAGCACCAATAATGTTGCATAATGCCTCAGCTAACCACGATCGTGGTGCTAACCACTGATCTCAGCTCTTGTGGGCACAAGAATTCTGATTGGCCGCTTCTCTACGAGAGCGATCTAGAATTTAGCCACACATACAAGGCACGCTTGGGGGGTACGCAAGTTCCAAATTTTCACCTATAAGATGCTTTGTTATGTCACCTGGGACACCTTTGTGTTCCTTCAAGCGAGCGTGCCAAGATGATATGGGAAGCACACTACAGTTGAGTCACTAGGCATTTCGAGGTCGAGAAAATATTTGTAGTATTGTAGAAGTATTTCTATTGGCTGAACCTTCAATAGGATGTCGGGACGTACATTAGATCCTGCACTGCTTGCGCCATTGCCAAACTAACCATCAAGAAGCAAGGCCTCTATACTCCGCTACCTACCCCTATCCGACCTTGGGAATCCATCTCCATGGATTACATGTCAGGCCTTCCTTCTACTAAGCATGGAAACAACTGTGTTTTCATGGTCGACGATATATTCTTGAAGATGGAAATTATGGCGGTCTACAAGAAGAATATCACAGCAAAAGCCACTTCTAAATTCTTCTTTGAACGAGTGTGGGTGCACTTTTGGATCCCACAGTCTATCATATCATATTGGGATAGCAGGTTCCTTAGCACATTTCGGTCTAGCCTCTAGTCAATGCTGGACACCAAGCTCACCAAGTACATAGCTTTCCATCCACAAACTGATGGCCAACAGAGGTCGTCAACAGGATGATTTTACACATTTTGTGCATGTACAATTCAAAGCATCCACACACATGGGATGATAGCCTCACCTATGTACAACATAGTTATAACCTAGCTCTCCATAGCTCAACCAGCCATAGCCCCTTTTAGGTGGGATTGGGATTCCAGCCACTATGTCCCATTGATGTAGCCATGCCATTTGCGGCTACTCAGGCCGATTCGGCTCATGTCCAGTCTGAAGCTGACAAAGCGAATAGCTTCATGGAGTGAATTCATCACATCCACCAATAGGTTCATGAAATATTAGATAGAGACAATGCTAAGCACAAGTAACGACATGATCAACATCGGGTGCCACACAACTTCCAGGTGGGCGACAAAGTGTGGCTACATTTGCAGAAGGAGCGCCTCATTGGACCTCACTGCAAGCTTCAATATGGGCCAGACACCATCACCAAGGCTATAGGGAACAATGTCGTCGAGCTCAGTATTCCACCATTCCTTGGTCTGCACACAATATTCAATGTGGACTGCCTTCGTCCCTACTTCCCACCTCTACTGGACACCTCTGACTTTGCAGAACAACTCATACCAACAGAGCTAAACCCAGACTGCATGGAACATGCCACCATAGATTGTATCATGGACATGCAAATCAAGAACACTCACCAATAGAAGATCCAACTATATCGGGTTGTCAAAGCTTGCCAACACCTTCACCAAGGCAAGTGGTTCACCAAGGACCAAGTTTAGCAGAATTTTCCTCATCTCATGGAGAAACTCAACGCAATGGGGATCATTGATTCCTAAGGGGGGAGCAATGATCCAGGTGGATATTGGTGGCCACCCACCTATTCCACTTGGGGTCCCACCATTATCTCTTTCAATTTTTTAGTTTCGGCATGACTTACTATTTTTAGCATTTTTTCGGCTCCTAACTTCCTGAGCCGTTTTGAGGCTGTAAACAACATTTTTTGGGAAAAACGGGAGCAACATGGGAAAATGGATTGATGTTTCTCACACCAAAAGTTGTATTCCTTGGATAGATCTTTCTAATGAGGTATGGTGCACGTCAAACAGAGATCGCACACAAAAGTTACGTCCCTGGGAAGCTTAAACACCAATTTACCTAAACGAGGCCCATAGTTTTGGTGCTTCATCTCCTAGGGTTAGGGTTTTGGATGTTTATGGTTTTCCATTGTTTCTAAATAATAAATAGGCCCTAGAGCCTCATTGTAACACAGTTCAGAGGCATGTAGCTGCCACATATCTTCTCAGAGATAATCTACCAATGCCCTAGCTAGTTTATTTTCATTCTGTCTATAAGAAAATTTAAGTTCTTTGATATTAATGAAATGAAGTATTATTTCTGCTGCATCTTTGTGTTTATGGTTATATGTGTATTCTGTTGCATTCCTGCATAAATACGGATTATTTTTATCTAAAGGAGGGTTGTTTTAAATATCCTTAGTAGTAGTCTCTTCCTTATTGGTGAACTAATGTTCTCTAAAGGTACTTGAAATAAATTTGGCTGATCTTCCTCAATTGTGAATTCTTCCTTCAAAGACTTCAAATTTTCATATCTATCTCTGAAGGAAGGATTTTGATTAGATTGAAAATTTCTAGAATGATACCTCTTAAACAGATGATTCTCGTGCTTCCTTGAAGTTGGTTTGGAATGTTTTGTTTCATCGTTACTTTGAAAAGATGAAGGATAAAAGGAAATTGAGATATTGTAGTTTTTGGATATATTTTTGTGACAGTCACATAATCATGGAAAAAATTGCATTCAAAAGGAACCTACTCATGATACAAAGCCTTAAGATGGGACCAATCCTATAATTCAAGCTAAATCACCTCAAGGATTCCTTTTGTGAAATTGACATCAACAAAAAAATTGGTAGAGAAAAGTTTTTTTCCTTTCCCGTAGGAATAGAAATGTAGTGGCCCAATTTTTCACATATGGCTATGAAATACCATTTTTGTAGTAAAAATGGGAAGACATGACTATTTAAACTAGATAGGGGTAGAATATGTTAGAATTTCATGCACCCCAAGTCTGGTCTATGCTTTAGCTAGAAAAAACAAACACATTGAAAATGCCGACCTTTAAAACTTTTACACAAAAAAATATGCCAACAATTAGATAAATGCACAATATACAAAATATTTTCCAAACAATATTTCTTATAATTTCATTAACAAGAAACACTAGGGCTCTTGTACCATGGAAAGTGGCCCTTTAAATTTCCTAATATAATGAAAAATACAAAGAAAAACTCTTGTCAAAAGAACCTAGGTTGAGGCTGAGTCCTTTCACCTCTCATTTATCTTAATACACATTGTTGTAAGTGTCTCTTTACATCTACAACATCTCCTAGAAACCTTTATGTGGTTACCTAGGGCTTTCTGAACCATGTTTTAGCCTTCAAATCTCCTTTTCTTTCACAACCAATCCTCTACCAACACTGTTTAAACCTTGGCCTACTCCCTTATGCCCTCAACCTCATTTTCTATCCTATGGCCTCCTAGAACAACACTCTACAGGGCTGCAACCCTATATTTTCCAATTTAAGCTTGCCTTAACTAACTTGTGGATGCCCTAACATGCCTCCTTCGAGTCATAAATCACTTACATATTCCAATGAGTCCTTTCTAGGGCTTGACCCTTCTTATTTAGACTAGTGATTTCTCCTTCAAGGGTAATGACCCTTTTTTTTTAGTAACATATGTCTCCTAAACCGTCACACAAAAAAATTACAAGATATGGCCCTTCTTGGTCTCTTGTTCTTGCGGATAAGGCTCTCTTTTTTCTATCCTTTTGTTAGGTCCCTATATTACTAGTATAGTCAAATATTGTTGTCAGTAACCCCTACCCCTTATTATTGTACCTCAGAATCTCCATTTTGTTATTATTGTGCCCTTAAATTATTATTGTTAGGTCGGGTTAGATATGTTTATGGCCCCATGGACTCCTATATATAGAAAGGAGGTTTTGTAAATTGGATCAGCCAAGAATTGTTCATTTATGTAATGTATTGGAGGTTGCCCCCTCGAAGTGGCTCATTTCTAATGCGTTTATATCTCTTTTCTTCTCTTTTTGGAGCTGGTTACACAACATTTGGTATCAGAGCTTTGGATTCTAGGGTTTCGCTGCTCCAAACAGGTCATCGTGGCATTTTCGCTATAACGTTTTTTATACGAAGTTTCAGAAGCTGAAATTTTTAGGGTGCGAAGAAAAAATCCTGAGGAAGCTTGTGTAAAAATTTCAGATTTTGGTGCGCAATAATTTCGGAGATATGATCTGTGGAAGTCAGGTATTTTTTCAGGCTCCTAAACAGGTCATCGTGGAATTTGCGCTATAAATTTTTTTCTACGAAGGTTCGGAATCTGAAATTCATATGGTACGAAGCTGAAATCCTGAGGAAATCTGTCAAAAAATTTCAAAGCTTGTCACAATATTTTTGGAGATATGGATTCAGAAGGTAGTGCTTTTCAGCTCCCGAATTGCATCTCAAAGAGGTGATCATGGGAAAAGTTCAATAACTCTCTCTCTGGGCGTCGGATTGGAGTACCGTAAAATTGGTCACAAGTACACAGACTGTAGTTTCCTGGCTATCAATTTCAGAGACAAAGGATGAAACAGTGACACGTGGCAAGTCGTACAAGTTTGCTCTACTGAACGAGTCCATAATTAGGTCATTGTGGGAGATTTGACACAACTTTGTCTTGGAGAATCCAAATCAGGTCAGACCCATGGCATTCAAAAGAGAATTCAGAGGGCTACTTCAGTGCTGAATTTTAGATATTGAAGATTTGCAATCACAGAGATAATACAATTTCAATATCGAGCTCCTCAAAGCTAGTAAAAGGTGTTGCAAAAGATTGGTACTATGGCATACAAATTGGAGCTTCCTGCTTCTTCGCGAGTACATCCAGTTTTCCATGTTTCATGCTTAAAGAAGGTTATAGGTGAAAATCTTCCGGTTCAAACAATATTGCCAGAACTTGATGAGGAAGGAAAAATCATATTGGAACCGGAAGCGGTCACGGAAACAAGAACTCGACAACTACGGAATCGATCGATTTCAGAGTATCTCATCAAGTGGAAGAACTTACCCACTGAAGATTCTACATGGGAGGATGAGAATTTTATACAGAAGCACCCAGAGCTACTCAAGCATTGAGGACAACACTTTTTTGAAGGAGAGGGGCATGTTAGGTCCCTATATTACTAGTATAGTCCCTTATTTTTGTTAGTGTAACCCCTTATTGTTATTATTGTACCCTTGTAACCCCCATTTTGTTATTATTGTGCCCTTAAATTATTATTGTTAGGTCGGCTAGGATTACATTGTGGCCCACTAGGATTACATTATGGCCCCATGGACTCCTATATATAGAAAGGAGGTATTGTAAATTGTATCATCCGATAATTGTTCATTTATGTAATGTATTGGAGGTTGCCCCCTCGAAGTGGCTCATTTCTAAGGCGTTGATATCTCTTTTCTTCTCTTTTTGGAGTGGATTTACACAACACCTTTCCTACCTGCAAAAAAACAAAACCAAAAGAAAATCCAAGAACCTTAACACCATAGAAAATATCCCTCCAAAACCCTTGCTACCCTAGTTGCAGGTCTATGTAGAAATTATACAACAAGCATGTATATCATGGATTCAATTCGATCTAACAATGTACCAAATTTAAATATTGAATTGCTTCTACAAATAAATTGCGGAAATAAAGAACACAATCGCCAATCACATGGAGCAAAGAAGAATCAATCAAACCACAACACAGATAATTTCCCTTGGAAAGTTTGCCGCTCAAAACCCCTCTATCATATATTGTATATTACACAAGGAATCATGAAACAATTACATACAACTCTTCTCACAAGAGCCCTCCTGTATTCAGATAATCGTCTCACACTGATCCAGACAAAATCGGGCCAATACTCAACCAATTATCAACCTGTATTCAACCTTCCTTTCTCACACAATTCCTGAGGAATGAAATACTTATTCACAAGGAATTCCAACCTTCCTACACTGCGTTGAGTATCATGGCATCCTGTGGTGTTTTTAACTGCACCTGGGAAGTTAGCTAATATCACAAATGATAGTCACATTTCCCTTTCACCTAGATCTCAACTGGGTCTCTTCTGGAACTGACATGCATGCAACTAATAATAGTAAATCCTCAGTTGCATGTGAGATCATTGATTGTAAATTAAATAATTTTTAATTCACTTGATCTCTCACTAGTGTATCTAACAGTTACAACTAGCACAACTAAGTTTAACTCACTTAACCGAGTTAAACTGATTATAGCTTGCATTAACTAATGCACCATTGCGCTTCAAACTCTATTACAACTAAAACTACTCTGCAAGCCTCACCAACTAACTCTAACTTGAAATCCAATAGCTAACTAAATTTATCACTTTCAGTTGTAACTGATTCAAGTCCACACTAAGAATAGATTACAGTTTAGTGTCCATCTTAATTAAGGGATAACCAAAATAGACATGCACCAAAATAACCCTGTGGGAAACAACCTAACGTAGGTGCTTAATGCACTAGGGGTGTGTGCTGAATGTTTTTTCTGGATGCCAATTTCGCTATTTCATGTTGCAAACTTCAACACTCCCTCTCAACAATAAAGGAATGTCCCTGTATGCGACATGCAACCCCTGCATGCAACACTTCTCTAGTGTTTCTTGCACATGCAACATTTGCATGAAACATCTCTCCAGTGCTTCTCACAAATGCAACCTTTGCATGCAACACCTCCGAAATTGAATAGCCTCCAAACCACTGAATAAATATAATGGATCTATCATCAAAGTCTTCTGACTGTTGCTAGCTACTGCACATGTCTATTGGATACTCTACATTGCTGACATCTACATCCATGTACTCTGCACTTGCTGCCAACTCTGATTTGCGCTCCAATATCCAACACTGTCACTTTGATTTCATGTCCTTCTGACATCTAATTGCATCAATCTAACTGATCCTGCTACTACTTCTCTGTGGGCTCCTCATAGCCAGGTTTGATCCATAGGACCCACCATCTCTAGGATCCTGCCCAAATTTCTTTTTGGGATTAATCATGCATGTTGCCCCACCTCACACTTGGTGGTATAGCTGCATGCACTCCCTCTGCCCATCGAGCTTGAAATTTCTCTGCATGAGTGGTTTCTCCCACTCCATGATCCTCTGCATGTGGTTGCTCCAGATCTTGAGGTTCATTCTCACCTGCATCCAAATCCAACTCCCTCTCAAGGGTCAATTTCATGCCTTTCTCAAACTTCCCAATGGTTGGAAGCTCTGTAGAAATTGCATCTACATCAATTCTATAGATATTATTCACAAGAATCCCAACTTCTTGGCTTATCCCATTGCTATGTGTTTAAGGAACACCTTTCCTTTTCCAACTCATGCACATTGTAATTGTCCCGCCATCGAAAATTTTTATAACAAAAGAGTTGATTTTAAATCGACAATATCTCCCTCATCCGAGCTCTGATTCGACCGATTTTGTTTTTCAATTTGGGTATTTTTTCACAAGGAATCCAAATATGCTATTTTTTTTTTAAATGTTTCGTCAAAATTTTCAAATATTCTCTGCAAACTTGCGCACCCAAATAATTCCTACTCTCATACCATGTAGAAAATTTATAACACGACTCTGATACCATGTAGAAATTATACAACAAGCATGTATATCATGGATTAAATATGATCTAACAATGTACTAAATTTAAATACTGAATCACTTCTACAAATCGATTGCAGAATTAAATAACAAAATTTCCAATCACATGAAGCAAAGAAGAATCAATCAAACCACAACATTGATAATTTCCTGGGGAAAGCTTGTTGCTCAAAACGCCTCTATCATATATTGTATATTCCACAAGGAATAATTAAATAATTACATACAAATCTTCTCACAAGAGCCCTGTTGTATTCAACTAATTGTCTCACACTGATCCAGAAAAAATCGGGCCAATACTTAGCCAATTCTCAACCTCCAAACAACCTTCCTTTCTTGAGAAATCCCTGATGGTAAAGATCCTTGAAAGATAGGAATTCTTGCCTACCATGACTGTGCAAGTATCATGGGCACTCCAATGGGTGTTTTCCTGCATGTGTGCAAGCAAATAATCCTACAACTGACAGACAGCCTCCCTTTCACCTAGAACTCAACTGGGTCTCCACTGGAACTGACATGCATGCAACTAATAATAATAAATACTCAGTTGCATGTGAGATCAATGATTGTGAATTAAATAATTTTTAATTCACTTGATCTCCCACTAGTGTATCTAATAGTTACAACTAGCACAAATGAGTTTAACTCACTTAACTGAGTTAAATTGATTACAACCTGCATTAAATAATGCACCACTGCAATTTGAACTCTATTACAACTAGCATTACTCTGTATGCCTCACCAACTACCTCTAACTCGAAATCCACTAGCTAACTGAATTTATCACTTTCAGTTAACTGATTCAAGTCCACATTGAGAATAGGTTACAGTTTAATGTCCATCTTAATTAAGGGATAACCAAAATAGGCATGCACCAAAATAACCCTATGGGCCCCACCGTAGTGTAGGTGCTTAATGCACTAGGCGTGGGTGATGAATGTTGTTTCTGGATGCCAATTTCACTGTTTCTTGTTGCAAACTTCAACACTCCCTCTCAACAAGAAAGGAATGTCCTTGCATGTGACATGAAACTCATGCATGCGACATGCAACCCTTGCATGCAACACTTCTCTAGTGTTTCTTGCACATGCAAATTTTGCATGCAACATCTCTCCAGTGTTTCTCACACATGAAACCTTTGCATGCAACACTTCCGAAACTGAATAGCCTCTAAACAACTGAATTAGTATAATGCATATTTCATCAAGGTCTTCTGACTGCTGCTAGCTATAGCACATGTCCATTGGATACTCTGTGTTGCTGGCATCTACATCCATGCACTCTGCACTTGTTGCCAAATCTGATATGTCCTCCCGTATTTCATATTGTCACTTTGATTTCATGTCCTCCTTACATCTGACTGCATCAATCTAACTAATATTTCTACTGCTTCTATCTGGGCTCCTCGTAGCCAAGTTTGATCCATGAGACCCACCATCTCTAGGATACTGCCCAAATTTCTTCTTGGGATTAATCATGCATGTCGCCCCACATTACACTTGGTGGTATAGATGCATGCAGTCCCTCTTCTAATCTGGCTCGAAATTTATCTACATGAGTAGTTACTCCCACTCCATGATCCTCCGCATGTGGTTGCTCCACATCTTGAGTTTCATTCTCACCTGCATCCAAATCCAGCTCCCTCTCAAGGGTCAATTGCATGGCTTTCTCACACTTCCAAATGGTTGGAAGCTTTGTAGAAATCACATATGCATCAAGTCTATAGAGATACTTCACACGAATCCCAATATTTTAGGCTTATCCCATGGATATGTGTTTAAGGAACACCTTTCCTTTTCCAACTTGCACACATTGTAATTGTCTCGCCATCACAAAATTTTATAACAAAAGAGTTGATTTTAAATCGACGATATCTCCCTCATCCGAGCTCCGATTTGACCGATTTTGTTTTTCAATTTGGGTATTTTTTGCAAGGAATCCAAATATCCTATTCATTTTTGAAAATTTTGCATCAAAATTTTCAAATATTCTCTACAAACTCACGCACCAAAATGATTCCTGCTCTCATACTATGTATAAAATTTATAGCATGGCTCTGATACCATGTAGAAATTATACAACAAGCATGTATATCATAGATTCAATCAGATATAACAACGTACTAAATTTAAATATTGAATCGCTTCTACAAATCAATTCCAGAATTAAAGAACACAATCGCCAATCACATGAATCAAAGAGGAATCTATCAAACCACAACACTGATAATTTCCCGGGGAAAGCTTGCTGCTCAAAACCCCTCTATCATATATTGTATATTCCACAAGGAATCATGAGACAATTACATACAACTCTTCTCACTAGAGCCCTCCTATATTCAGCTAATTGTCTCACATTGATCCAGACAAAATCGGGCCAATACTCAGCCTCCAGACAACCTACCTTGCTCGTGCAATCCCTGATGGTAAAGATCCCTAAAAGATAGGAATTCTTGCTTTCCTTGACTGCACAAGTATCATGGGAACTCCAATGGGTTTTTTCCTGCATGTGTGCAAGCAGATAATCCTACAACTGATAGTCAGCCTCCCTTTCACCTAGAACTCAACTGGGTCTCCACTGGAACTCACATGCATGCAACTAATAATAGTAAATCCTCAATTGCATGTGAGATCAATGATTGTGAATTAAATAATTTTTAATCCACTTGATCTCTCACTAGTGTATCTAATAGTTACAACTAGCACAACTGAGTTTAATTCACTTAACTGAGTTAAATTGATTACAACTTGCATTAACTAATGCACCATTGCACTTTGAACTCTGTTACAACTAGAATTACTTTGCATGCCTCACGAACTACCTTTAACTCAAAATCCACTAGCTAACTGAATTTATCACTTTCATTTAACTGATTCAAGTCCACAATGATAATATATTACAATTTACTGTCCATTTTAATGAAGGGATAACCAAAATAGACATGCACCAAAAAAACCCTATGGGCCCCACCCTAGTGTAGGTGATTAATGCACTAGGCATGGGTACTGAATGTTGTTTCCGGATGCCAATTTCATTGTTTCTTGTTGCAAACTTCAACAATGTACGACTTCCTCATGAGGTGAACTCACCTCTCAATAAGAATAATCATTTATGCTCCTTGCCATCAAGACTCTCCATTGGCCATATCGTTTATAGATGTCCTTTAGTTTCCTTGGAAGCCCCTTTGTCCTCCAAGAAAAGCCCATTAGTAAAATCAACATTAGATTATAATATTAATAAATACCTTTTTTTTTTAATTAGAAAAAATACCTATGATGCGGTTGGTTTTTGTAAAAATACATTTTGTGTTATGAATGGTTTTATATATATTTTTGGATATGATTAGTTAAGTCATGGCCAATTTGTAATTTGGATTGCACTCTATTGAGTAAAATAAAATATTTTTGATGTTTTCAGTTTACATTTTCCTAATCATATCTTCTGTTGTTGTGTTGTGGTTGAAGTGAAATGGTCCCAGTGGGGTTTGGTTTTCATCAAGTTTCATGCTTGTATTCATGGCAAGAAAATAGATGTGTATACATACGAATATTTTTCCTAAAAAAGTAAAATAAAAATTAAAACATAAATATTATAAACATCATTTGAAACTTTATCATAGATTATAAACATATCTTTTCATATTTTGGTTTTTATTAATGGATTAATCTATATATGTAACAAACTTCATTCTCTTTCTTAACCAAATGATAATATTTAATCAATTTTTTGATCAATATGGGACTTTGAATGAATTTGCAATGATATGAATTGATTTGGATTTTTTTGGACAAAACCACTAAGAACATCTTCCCAACATGCACGTCGCTTTGATTCTGGTGGAACTCTCACCATGTTTAGACTTCATATTAGATTCTTGTCAAATATATTATTGAAGGTGTTGACACACATTAACATTATATTTTTTGAAAATCAATGCGATGTTCCCCCTAATCGATCTTCTCTCATTAACAAATGAATTAAATCATGAAAAATAAAAGAAAAAAAAGAAATATTAGGTGGAACATACCTTTAGATGATGACATAAGGAGCTTCCACATTGTGTGATGATATTAAGGAAAACAATCACATGCATCAGTGTTAGGTAGCAGCCCTCCTAGAGTCTCGATGTGTTGTCATTTGAAGGACTAAGGGGAAAATAGTGGTAAGTACAAAAGGAAGGGACCTACAGGACAAGATACGACATTGAGCCTTCACATCGTGGTTTCCATTTTATATTTTATTCCATATATTGTTGTATTATTTAGTTTAGTTTAATATAACGAAGATTGGGTTGTACATTATTGTACAATTTTGTTAAAATGTTTCTACACTACTGCATGTGTGATTTACTGCTTTATATTTTCCACTATGCAAATTAGTTCTGGTTGAGATTATTGGTTTGGTAGCATCAATGATTTTAAGACTCTATCCTAGACCCATGATCATGGAAATTCAACACTGAACCCAACACCCTATGACGTGATGATAATTTATAAGCAAGGGTGTGGTTTTCTCCCCCAACATGCATCTACATGAAATACACCATATGTTCGACTCCAAATATTTAATTTTGGCATCAATTTGGTTTTGGGCATTCTGTGAAAAAATATGGAGTAGAGGCGAGGTTGAGTTGTTGACCTTCCTACTATTGGTGTAAATTATTCACCCTTTTACTAAGAGGAAACCATTTGTTGGAGTGCCTGGTACTAATATGGTGCGATATTTACATGTTGTGGTGCTAAGGAAGAGATGGTGGGTGGGTAGTGGAGCTAGGCATGCAGAAGTCTTGCAATGGCCTCAAGGCTGGGTAGTCAATGGTCTGCAAAGTGTTGAGACTGCAACAAGATGATGAGCTTAGTGAAAAGAGTTGCCTTCACTAAATGGGCCCGCAGGCTATTTTTGGCGCAAGTCTATTTTTAGACTATGTCTATTTTTAGACATGTCAATCATATTCTATGAGTTGCAGGATGCTATTTGTGGATGGTTGGTCAAGTTGGAAAAATAGATGGAATTCTATTTTTAGACATACTGGGCATAATCTATTTTTATATTTCCAGTCTAAAAATAGATATGTCAAATATTATTAGCTCTTAATAATATTTGGACTCTAAACATTAACTTATTCTCTTGGAGCACTTCAGTTAAGTGCACAGATGTGGCACAGGAGCTGACAGAAGGAATTACGCTATTCCTGAGGGTTAAGTGGAGCTATTACCTGGAGGACTTCAGTTAGAACTCATGTGACAGAGTTTGGTGGAGTTGTAGAAGTAGTTGGTGGAGTTGTGTTCAGTTTAACTCAGTTAGACACAGTTGAGCTAGTTGTATGTAGTCTAACTGATTGATACACTAGTGAGAGTGGTGTGAATTAATTAATAATTAATTCACTAAATATTAACTCATTAATCAATTGAATAATACGTCAGTTAACTACAGTGCATGGACAGTTTCAGTGGAGACCAGTGGAGAGATAGGTGAAAGGGAAAGATGATTATGAGTTGTGACTATAGTGATGCATTGATTGCATCCAACAGTCAGTAGAGATGCCAATGAGGATTGCGTGAGCAAGGCTAGACCAATTCAAGTTCATTCAGAGCCATTCTTTAGCAGGGATTGCGCAGTAGAGGCAGGCTAGCAAGTGGCAAAGATCGGTGCATGGATTTGCTAGATCGGGCCTGATTAGCATGTAGTGATTGTATTGTTCTGAGAGCTTGATATGATCAACTTTGTATGAGGATTGTTACATGATATATATGACATATATTATATACAAATAGTTGGGGTTTTCATCTTCAGGCTTTCCCGTTAAATCATTGTGTTAATGTGTGTGAATTTTTATGGTTTCAATGTGTGCATGCAATTGATTTAATTTCCGCATATGATGATCAATGGTGGAATAGATTTTGTATTGTGCATGAAATCAAATAATGTATGATCAGGAGAATATTAGACATATAACGCATTAGTTATATAATTTCTACATGAATATTCACCTTTGATACTTGCAGCGAGGTGTTACAATTCATTTCCTCCCTGAGCTTGTTTCTTTTTATATTTGTTTTCCCTTGTCAATTGTATTTTCTTCCTGTAAGAAAGTTTGAGGATTTGGTGGGGTGTGGGAAACACATGAGTTTGTTCTCCCTCTGCCTTAAGTGGGATATATTGTTGCTTGAGCCAAGAGGGATTTATTTTGTTATGACTGCAACTTTTTTCTATTCTAGTAAGGGTATTCTCATGAAGAAAAGTATTAGCTAGTGAAGAGTCTCTTCACCCTCCTCGCATTATTCAATTCTGAATGTATTATGTAAAACCTATTGTTAACATTGGAAAATCGTACAAGCAGAAGATGACATTATTTAATTTCAGATAGAATGATTTAAAGGGCTAAAAGAAATTAGAGAATCTGGAAAGTATTTAAAAATCTCTAAGGTCTGAGGAAAAATCAAATTTGAGCAAGTCATAAATTCCTTTGCGCGCATAATCCTTCGTGAAGAGCGCCTTTGCGCGCATTTTGACCCAAAATGCACACAATCCTGGGAGTGGCGAAAGTCACTTTCTGGGACCACAAAAAGCACACTCTAGGAAAATGATTTCACACTTGAAGCTACCTAAGGACAACCACCAAATACTCTTTAGACATCAAGGGAGCACACAATGGAATCATCCCCCTCTCTTGGGTCACCATCCACAATGTACCAAGAGAGGGAAGGAGGATTTGAATTCTCATATATAAGGCCACCAAGAGATGAAGAACTGGAGAGCACATTGTTATGCTGGCCATAATTTCCCAAGAAATACCAGTAGTGTGTGATACAGAGCTGAAGATAGAGGGGAATCAATTTTTTTCCATCCAACAAGTTTAGTCCACCATAGTAGAGAGAGGAAGACTTTGCACCGAAGCAAGCTTGGATGTAAAGACATCCATGCATCAGGAATTGGAACCCATGTTCTAAGGGCCCTTTGGAAGGAGGGTTAAATTTTCATCCTCATTTCCTACCAGCACTCAATAAGAGGGGTCAAAAGAGCCACCGTTTGGATTATTGGAGTTGTTTGACTCTATTCAGAGCTTTTTTATTTGTTTAGTTTTTATTTTAGTTTTAGTTTATATATTCATGCTATTTCTCTATCTAGTATGCTTATGATTCTAGCTTGTTCCACTAACTTGCTTGACTCCACTTCTTTTTCTGCCTGTGACCAATAACTGAAGAGGGTAAACCACACCCCTTAAGTTGCTGTGATTTCGTACATGCGTGCACCAAGCACACTAACACAGGATTGGTGACTCCACTAACATTTATTTCCAAGATTATGTGGTTGTGCCTTTTTGCAGAGACCCATGTTTGTGTTGTGGAGTGGAGTTTAATTTCCCCCTTTTTATCTTGTAGTCCCTAGTTCATCCCAAGTGACAGACTGAAGTAGAATAGCTCAAAAAAATTACTTTTGTAGGATTTTGTGCAGTTCTTCCTCCCATAGACGCACCCAGGGTGCGCGTTCACAACTGAACCGTGCAAAGACATCGCGCTTATTGTGGCCTTTTACACACAAAAAACAGAAAGAGAAATTTCTCCCACACTTCTATCTTTTCCTTCTTGTAAAGTGCTTGGTAGCCCATAATACATCTGCTAGCACTGGTTGAGGTACCCCACAACTTGCTAAAGCTCACTCTTAGCTAATTTTTGTAAGCTTAGTGTCTGTTTTATTTCACGTTGAGTTTTGCAAAGTTCACACATAGTTTAAGTAGGGGGGGGGGGGAAATTAACTTGCATTCTGAAAAAAAAATTATGCTTTGAAAATTTAGGTACCAACACACCTTGATGATTAGCCAAAGTAAGTGACCCAAGTCCACGCATTCTTAGGTAGTTTCTTTTTTCTAGTGTAAAATTTATTAGTTTAGTTCAATCTTTGCACTAGGATTTCGGGACTAGGATTGAATTGTCAGTAGAATAGCAAGTAATATTTGTTGCCTTTGCACCCTTCGGTGATCCTAGGAAACCATATGAACACTCTCTATTCACATCTCACCATATCCCTTTAGTTGATCACACAGATTAACTAGGAAAAATAGAAAGCGGCCCATATCTGCACATGTTTTTCTTTTGAGCAAGGAACAAAACACAATAGTTTAAAAGGGGATTTTGAAAAGGATCATTGCATATCCACACGTTCAAACTATGTGCTTGCCCAATTTTTTCTCACACACATCCACCCATTAAGCAAAGCAAAGACACCTAAAACTAACTTAACCAAACTCACTAAATTCTCCCCATAGGGGCCGAAAAATAATTTATAGTTTAAGTTAGGATCAAGGGGGTAGGCATCCAATAAGCCACCTTGATCATTATTCATCTTGAAACATAGAATTTAACTATTTAGGGAGCTTTAAATCCACCTATCAGCCCACGAAAAAGAAAACCCGAGCGCGACAGAGACCCGTTTCAGAGGGGGTTAGGCTTAGTCGCAGTGCGTGAGGTATCAGTTGTGACTACCTGACCCGACTGATACTCGGTACTGTTAGCTAACTTACCAAGAATTCCAAGACTCAAATGCTCACGTGGGATGGTGGTACATAGTTTCCAAATCTAGGGCATCCTTTCCCTATAGGTGACGGTGCAGGAAAGCACTATATCCTCTACCCTTACCTTGGTGGATTTTCTTTGGTTGACTGGGGGCGTCACCAGCTCTTATAGGACGTTGAGCCAACACTCGCAAGATATATTCTTAAGGCCCAATTACATTTGAGTGTGTGAGGATGAATAGGTCTTCTAGGATTTGAGTATCATATGCAAACAAACAAAAACCACTTTTTTGATTTCTTGATCACATAGGATTAATTTAAAGGGAAAATTAATTTTATTTTCGCTTTGTTTTATGTATGCGATTGGAATTTTGATTTGATCATAGACTCTATCCTCTCAAAATTTTCTAAAACCAGATCTAGTTGACACCAGAACGGAAAAAATGGGACCTCATTGATCTAGGCGTCTTTTGGACCTCCCCCCATTACCGGGAGTGGTTCCAAGTATTTCGCCATTTAAGCGTCAAAGACAGAACACTGCCACCATTATTGGTTCATCCTTTATTAGGGCATCCTTAGTTGGGAACCCTATTCGGTCTCCCAATTCCACACCACACGCCACTCCTCCCACAACCCCTAGAGGGCAGAGGAATGTGACCCATTCGGGAAGACAATCGAATACACAATAGGGTACGTCGCAGACTAACCCTCTTCCTAGCCAACACTTTATGTTTTTGCAAGTTGCAATGGCGTCAGCCTCCCAGTCACCTTTCTTAGCTTCGTTTAATCTATTAGTGTCAGTATTTTCATACTTCCACCAGATATCAAAACACATTTTGCATGTGCATCTTAGGTGTCCCATTCTGAAGAAATTTTCCATCATTCCATTAGGTCATGATATAAAATTGTTCCAATGGTGGTTGTCCTTGTCAATGAACTTCATTCTCCCTCAAAAGATCATATTGGCTGACTCATTCTCATGTCTCCTTGAGCATAACAACACCTATGGAAATGCTCTTTTCGCTTGGAAGTCTTTTAAGTCAAAATCTCATTTATGAAAGTCAGGGCTAAAGCAGTCCCATTAGGTCATTATGTTTTTATATTTCTCAAGGTCACTCCTTCATTTTAGATGAGGTTAGCAAGTATATGAGAGGGATTAAATAAAATCATCATGATGTAATTATCATACTTTCAAAGTTGTATTTTATTTTTATTTTTATTTTTATTTTTTTCAGTTTAATTATTTTTATATCAAAATGTAATTTTGATATAAAATTCAATATGTAATTTATTTTCATTTTTAAAAATGTAATTTTATGTTCTCATATGTAATAAATTCAATCCCAAGCTTTCAATGCAATCATGTGCGGCCTAAGTGGAGAAAAGAAAACCGAACTCCATGTTTGATCAACTTGCAATGCCAAAAAGTCAAAAAGTTGATCAGTGCCAAAGTCCAAAGGAAAAAGTGAACATTAGAAAAGTGGGCGATTCAAATTAAAATTTCAAATCCACTATGCTATAAAGCCTTTCAAAACACCTCAAAGCAATTCATTGTATCCCTTCAGCCATTAGAAGTTTCCAGCAAAGGATAAATATCAATTTTTCTGAGCATTTTGGGTCAAAATTCAAGGGTGTTGCGTGTTTGCTTGATAACTCCAGAGAAAAATACATAGGTGTTGTGCGTTTTCACAGAGGCGCTGCACTTTTGCGTTGGCATTGCATGTTCCTCCAGAATGATGCACGTTTTCTCAGGGAGGGTTTTAAAGAGTTTCACCACCTCCATCAAGCTCAAATCTCCTCACAGTTTTCCTCAAAAGGCTTTAAATCAGTAAGTGGACCCTAAATCACCTCTCTTCTCATATATTTGGTGTTCCATGAAGATTTGAAATGCTTGTTGCTATGAAACCCTAGTTTCCATTACCTTCTCATTTTCATGCACTAAATCCATATTCATGTCCCTAAACATATATCAATCATAAATATTGTTAAATCTCGGGCTTTTCATAGACCTAGCTTTTCATTTACAATTATTCCCTCCATTTGCCTAAGTTAATCATCTCATATCTCACTCCCTTCATCTCATTCCATTTACCTTAGGGTTTCCAAAGCCTTCAAATTCAAAATGTCTGAAGAGGAGGACAGAGATGTTAGTGAGGAAAAAACACCAAAGTGAAGTAACCACAAAGGAGGGAAAATCATCAGATATGAACTAGTAACCACAAAGGAGCTCATGGCTTCTCCTCTCACTGTGTCATGTTTTAAACATGTTGGTTGTTTTGAGTTTTGTGAGAAAGTGCAGCAGATTCAGTATCACCCTATGTTGACAAGGTTATTCATCATCAATATTCATGATAGGAAGGTCACTCTTGCTAGGGTCACTTTTACCATGTCCACTAATTCCATTGCAGCTGCTACAAGGATCCCTAATGTGGGAGAGAAATGTTTTAAACAAGGAAACCTTGATCAAATCTACTCTGAACCATATCTCAAACCTAGATACAAGGATGAAAAGAAGACCATTTTCCCTTTCTCTCATCTCCTTGACCGATATGTCCCTATGATGAAGATAATCATGAAATACTTCACCTGTGAGGCGAGTTTTTCTTGACTCTATTCATATCATAGCTGACTCCTCATGCACTTCACTAGTCAGAATGCTTCACATTCCCTACTATCTCTCCTGCAACATTGAAAAGATGGCATACATTGTGCAAAAGAGGGATTATAATGATCAAATGTAGAGTCTTTTCCATCACTCCCTCATCAAGATGATAGTCATGCATCAGCTTGAGCGAAAGAACATTTCATGGGACACATTCATAGCAAATGAAATCTTCACTACCCCACCTCGTTAGCATGAGCAGAGTATCCCTTAATCATCTCATCCTCCCATATCCACTTCTCCATCTCAACCTGCTGCTCATACATCATCACCTATTCAAATGCGTTCACCTCATGTTGATCCTAATTCTTCACTTTTCCATAACCTTTCACCATCATCACATCATGATATTGAGTCATCAAGCAGTGAGAAGGACATTGAGGCAACTTGGGCTAATGTGACTGATGTTGAGCCATTTCCCAAGACCTATCAGAGAGGACACAAACATGTGTTTGCTTCACTTGGAGTGAAAGGGGCTATGCCTTCTTCATCAGCAAAACAGATGGACAAAGGCAAGGAAAAGGATAAAGAGCCAATCATTGATGAGCAGGAGGATAAACAATGAAATAGAGTAGGAGTTTTAGCTGATTGAGCTTGATGAGGAGGATGAGGGCAAAATCACCAGTGCAGCAATGAGAGGCAAAGAAGCAAAGAGTAGTGAACTTCGAGCTAATATTGACAGAGCACAATATGTGATTGATTTTCTTGAGCAAGAAAACCAGCAGCTGAAAACCAAGCAGATTATCAATGAGGTCAGGACCATCAAAGCACAAAGAGAGGCAGAAAAGGATAAGGCCTTATTGGAGGAGACCTTGGATAGATTTAGTGAGATTGGTGATGAGGAGGATCAGCCTCCAAGACAGAAACCAAGGACTAGAGGGCTGAAAATAGCTCTAGCCCTTGAGAGACAAAGAGAAGCTGAGTTAGTAGAGCAGGTCACTCCAAGTGAGCTGCTTGCCATAGAGATTAGCAAGGATAGAGAGACATGGCTTGATAGAGCCAATTTTCATCTGGAGATTTTGCTAGAGAAGGCCAAAAAGGACAATGACATTCAAAGGAAAATGGCAAAGCACTACGCCATGAGGAACAAAATTGCAAGGGCCAAGCTCAAACGAGCCCATGCAAAAATTCAAGCTTTGACCAAGAAAAAGGAGAAGGAGAGGTTAGACATACTTGCTAAGGTGTCTCTTCATGCCTCAGGCACTTCATCAATAATTAAAATTACAATTTTGGCAAGTTTTTGGCACATTTGGAACTTTAGTGCATTTTTGGCTTTTTGAGTAATTTTGGCACACAAAAATTCTTCCAAACACGCAGCGCCATGGGTGCTACACTCTTTTTTGGAGCATCAAAATGACAAATGGCCACCACCATCGTGTTCAGAATGATGAAGACATCAACCCTAGCAAGTTTCAGAAAATTTGGAGGAGAAATGGTCCGTCAAAAGTGAAAAAAACCACCAAATTTTTCATGTTTCTGCCTCCTTTTTGACCTTGGTGCTGAACATTTACCAGTCTTGGGAGTTTCACTTTTTGACAGGGAAAATGAGCACCATTTTGAAAACTCAAGGCATATTTGGACACCAAACTCAGAGAGATTTCCAATGAGATATCTTGGATCTGATTTAGACACCGGGAAGGCCTCTAAAAGTTGCTTGCAAAATAGGCTATTTTTCCTGTTAGGGTGCTGAACGTTTGCTAGGTAAATTGCATTTTCATAGTCTTCAACAAATTTTGAAATTTTCAGTCCAGTTTGACTTTTTATCTTGGGAAATGAGAAAATACTGATGTAAAAGGTAAAGATAAATGTAAATGTCATATTTTTACTATTATATAGGGTAGATACATTAGGTGAGTCCTCTAGAGGACAAATGAATCAATTTCCTCTCTTTTAGAGGCAAATTGTTGGGTCTTCCTAGTCTTCAGTTTCTTGTTTGGGAGTAGGTGAAAATGATTCCTATCTCATGGATTCGACTCCCTGAGGCTAGGGAGAGTGGTTTTGAGGTCTATATAATATATTTCCTCAGTCATTGTAATGGTTGGACTCACTTGAAGGTTTGGCATCTTAAGAGACATACTTCTGTATCAGTTTTGGCCTGGACATTAATCAAATTTGCAGCTATTTTTATGGGATCCATGTGGTATTGTGTTTAGTTTTATTTTATTCTTTTGTGCTCATATGTTATAATTTTTTGTTACTTCATCCATCATTTCATTGCTAAAAAATGAATGTTTTCAAGTTAGATGAACAAAATCCGTAATTTCTATGCTTTGTTTTGCGTAAAAATTCATAATTTGTAATTTCTTTAGTTTAGAAAGAAACCATGAATTCACCATGATATTTCTAGCTCCTCACTTATCTTAATCATCCCATCATAAAAACCCTAAAGTGCTAAAAATTGTACCTACTTTGCCCCATAGAACACCCTGCAAATTTTTACCTAATTTCCTTGCCCTAGCTTCTTGACTCCTCTTGATCCAGTAAAACCCTACACAATCAAAATCAAAAACCCTGAGCTACTATACCTAGCCTAATATCTTCTTTCCTCAGTCATATTTTCTGTGATATTTACAGAGAGAGCCCTCTCCTAGCCTAGTAGGGCTAGCTACTTGGCTAAGCATGGTTTGAGGTTACCTCGGAATTGCCTTTCTCAGTCTGAGTTTCAATCCGAGTGATAACAGGATCTACCAGATTTAACCAAGTTAATGAATGACCCAATCACACACAACCCTACATGGCCTCCCATGCCCACGAAGCTCCCTTCGGATATTCCAAAATTCGAAGGAAAGCAAGAAGAATACCCAGGTAATCATGTCATGAGCTTCCACCTGTGGTGCTAATCGAACAATATCATTGAAAACAATATTCGATTGAGACTATTTTAATGCACTCTGACAGGAGTAGCCATGAAGTGGTACGTGGAGAAACCCTCTGCTTCACATGGAACCTTTTGCGCCCTCTCGCCACCGCGTTCCTAACATATTTTCAGTTACCCATTCACCATGATTCCGGAATGGAATTGCTGACACATTTTAGACAAACCCTCGCCGTCCATATCTCGGATCATCTCCATGAATGGAGGTGGTGTCGTATTTTATGTAAAGAAAAACTCGATGATCGGGTTCTTTTAGATTTTTTCCTGAAAACTCTCATTGTAGAAATTTCAAAGGATGTGGCGTAGCAAAGGCCCACATCTGAAGAGGACGCCATCAGCAAAGCCCAATAGCTTGAGTTGATTTATACACAGTCGAGATATATTTACAATATCCTCCTGAATGCTCCACGCCTGCAAACTTATCAAGAATTTCCAGGCGCGTCGAACTCTACAGATGGTCTCATTGGGCCATCGACCCAAAGTTACCTAGGCAACTATAGTCAAAACCTCGGTTATACGTATAGTTCTACCCAAAACGTACAACAACCCGATTTTCAAAGTCATCATATGCCTCAGCCAAATTTGACCAATAGGGCGCTAGCATATCACCATGGAGGAGCCTATCCTCTGGCTCAGGGGACCGAGTACGCAGAGAGAAACACTGACGGAAGAGCTCCCCTCAAACAACCAGGTGAAAACCAGGGACCGTGTTATGCTTAGACCCCAGCACAAGACCCACCTATGCAGAACAATGCACAGGTGAACTTTGTGTAGCCTTCCCGAAACCAACCACACCAATATAACCAAGGGAACTAACCTCCTAACGTGGTGAAGAAAAAATGGAAAAACAGGCCCAAAGGGAATCCTTGATAGGGGGGCAACAACCAGCAATGCCCGCCACGATCCCAAGCTGGAGGCAACTCCAACCGGAATCAAACCAGGAGCCAAGTAATGTCCAACGATAGATAAAAAGGCCACCTCTTAGAACAAACCATTCTTGTTCGATATGTGGTGAGTACGACCATTTTACTCACCACCGTCCTGATCTCCCTAAGCTGAAGAAGCTGCAGAGTAACTGAGTAAAAGGAGGATCTTCCCTGCAAACAACTATGATGCAGGAACCTTTCCCCCATCAAGGGATGGTAAGCACTCGGCAAAAAAACCTAGATGACTCTGGGAAAAAAAGCCAGGAAATCTACATGATTGGCAAAGAGATGTTTTTCCAAACGCGAAACCGCAATTACGACACCCCACCAGACACCAACGTGTCAGGGGAACGTACCAGTGCATCAACTGTACCTTTGATCATTTCAAAGACTCCTATTGAACCATTTCCCAAAATGGTGAAGGGACCTAATAGTCGAGTAGGAAACTACTTCGAAGTAGCCCATAATTATAACAACGGGAGATTGGATTAAATTATAGCATCATGGACGATTTAGCCCAATCTCCCACTGTTATGTCAGCTTTGGAAGTATTGCAGTCATGCCCAAAACAATGGAAAGCCTTAATTTCCGCGTTAGGCACTATCAACCCTGCCGATACGTGTCTAATGGATTTTGACTTAGACAAAGCCACCCCTAGGCTTCCTTCGATGGTCACCTTTCAGATACCAGTATCGGTCCAGACTATCACCATTCACCGATGTGTCATTGACGAAGGTGCATCCACGTGCATCATGTCAAAAAATGTTTGGAAAAGTTAGGGTCTCCCAAACTAAAACCTTCAGTCATTACGCTTAGAGCATACGACGGTCGTCCTTCGACCCCCGTCGGCCTCTACCAAAACGTCTCAGTCTGCTTAGATGGAAAGATGGTCCATATAAACATTGAAGTATTGAATGCTCACTTGGACTATAATATACTCCTTGGTTGAAGATATATGTACGCCATGTCAGCCAAAGCCTCCTCCGTCTTCCAGATTATGATGTTCCCCCACGAGGACCACATCATTACTATCAACCAACTGCTGCATAGCGAGAAGAAACCACTAACAAACACTGTTGTAATTCCACTATGTAGATACATCGTCAAATGCACTGTTACGGTACCAAGAATATGCCCCCCGCCAGTTCAAACCATCGTCCGTTCTAGGATCATTCCTAGGAGATCCCCCCATTATACCTGAGTCATCACTCGATGTCACAGGGGCCCCGGTGTGCATGATGTCCACATCAAGCGTCAAGGCTAGTCAAATAATAGACACAAGCAGTAATGACACTAAGTCTTCGACCATGGCAGCCTCTCTCGCCTACGCGCTTCCCAAACCCCTTTCTTCTACCCCCCAACTAGTTTCATATCCCAATAGGTTTTGGCAATAGTGGTGTTAGCAAACATATTGTTTGCATTACCCGTTTGGTATGTCATCCCCCCTACAGGGACAGGAGCCACACACATCACCGCCACAAGGCGAAAGCCCCTTAGTCCCGAGGAGGCCCCACCCATCCAAGAAACAGTTGAAACCATCCCTGCAAAGGAAAATTCCATTGCAAAATCAGTGGTTATGGCTAAGAAAACCGATAAGAGAGGAAAGAAGATGGAGAATCCCCCTGTACAACAAGAATCACCAGTCTGCACCATATGTGACATAATAAGACACCCTACCCATATCTTCCCAGAGCTAGATGAATTAAAACCACTCCTTGGCTATGAGGCAGACATTGCAACACTGCGTTCCCGTAAAAAGGAACCTACCACCAAAGGTAAAGGAAAAGAATTGCATAGCAATCACAGATGCTCCATCTACAATAATTATGGGCATTATACTCATCATTGCCCAGAGATCCCACAATACAGGGACGCCCTTCATGCCATCGAGCGGTCCTATCAAGAGGATTCCCCCATCCAGTTTGTTGGAGATGAACCTCATGCCATTCTATACCTACATGAGCAAGAGCAGTCACCAGAAATACAATCATTTATCCCTCCTCCCCCCAAGCCACCATACACCAACCAAGGATAGGGGAACCTGGTTGCCTCATCCTCTTGAGTTATGAGGCGCATCGATTACTACAGACGGCTTGATCGGGTCTTTGACCCAAGGTCACCTAGGCAGCAGTAATATGTATTTGGGGAGTTACCAGGAAAGTAAACTATTGCAGACGGTTTGATACGGGTCTTTAACCCAAGATCACCTAGGTAGTAGTAACACCCATGATACTCAGGGATTTACTAGGTAGGTCGATACTGCAGATGGTTTGATTGAGTCTTTTTCCCAAGATCACCTAGGCAGTAGTAGTACCATGCACATCGATTCGGCAGATGGTTTTATCGGGTCTTTTTCCCAAGATCACCTAGGCAGCAGTAGTACCATGTGCGTCGATACTATAGATGGTTCGATCGGATCTTTGGCCCAAGGACACCTAGGCAATAGTAATCGATACCCTAAATACTCATACGATTCTACTCAGAACGTATCACAACCTAGCTATCATGAAAGTCACCCTAGCACTCATATACCAACCAGGGACAAGGGAACCGATATCCCCCATTCCCCGCACATAATGGACCATTGGCACAATGTAATGCCCCGGTAAATCTAGTGAAACCATTCCTAGGCTCATCAGCAACCATACAACCAGAAGAATTATGAAAATCCTTTAAATGCTACAAAAAGAAGGCAACGAAAAAACAAAAGGGGAGATCTTGACAGGGGCCAGTAACCAACAACGGCCCCCATGATCTCAGTCTGCAGGCAACCCCAACCAAAATCAAAACTAGGAGCCAAGTAAAAACTCCCAAGGCAAAACTGGAGCTTAGAGTATCTGATCACCAGACCGAAAGCATCACTGTGATCAACACTCCATAACGCCCAAAGGCGATGCCACACATTCACACCCATGAAATAAATAAATAAGCAATTTTTCAGCACCGGAAGGTATGCCCTCTCTCATCTTCTCTTTTAAAGAACATTTCTTTCAATAATATTTGATAAATAAGATGCTTTCACTTGGGGTAGTTTTTTTTCCAGGTAAATCGCAAACCATTCACAACTCCATCCATTGAAAGCTCTAGAGTAGGTATCATTCTACCCCTAGCATGATATAGTCCTAGAAAACTCTCCATATCCTGACATCATTTCTCCACCATAAATCAACCATAGGTTCCACATATCTGACCGTGTTTATCATCACCTCACCCTGCACATGATAAACATCCTCGTTGGTCGATAGAGCCTCCCCTCCATGGCGCTCGTCGCCCACAGTAGACCACATATCACAGCAAAAGTGATGCCATGGCCATACAACTTTAGTCTGGGAAGCACCTCATGCCCATCCATCCACAATGCATAAAGGTCAAGTTTTACCATACAGAATAAAAACCCCCTTCCCGGATGACCAGGTTGCACAAGTAGATCAAAAGTGCACTAGCGCGCCTCACATTTGGCCCACCATACCTCCAACAGCATAATCTCATCTGCAATAATTTTTCATCAGCTTCATCAACCTCACACATGAGACCAACCAATGGGGCCCCCACCCTCAACAAAACGCCTTCCTCACAACATCAGTGAGTAAACACTTTCATGTTTTGGGGCACCCATCTCTGTGTTTTGTACAAATAAAACCCCATTATTTTATTCTTTTGGTAAGTGTACTAAGACCGCAAACGGTGCACTATGTTCCCCGCCCTCTCATTCATATTTTCTACCATGGAAGTAATACCTGAACACCCTTGGTCGGAATATCATACCCTCATGCAAAGGCCTCCATGACATTCATAGCCAGTTTATACCCACCCTGGAAGTCCTACCAGCTCCAAGGATTTTCCCCATTAGAAATAACTATGACTACTGCCAAGATGCTTATTAAACTACGACCTTGGGCCACTGAATCCCCATCATCAGTTTTCAGTCACCCCTTTCCAACATGCCTATGTTAAACCCATCACATGCAGGTCCCTAACCCTTCATATCAGCGACCCCTCGTTTGGTTGAGATCACTCTTCTCCATACAAGGGGCATCCTCGGGTGGCACTGTGGGAGACATCCTTGCTGACAGATGTCATCGATCCTCCTGACATTTGACTACGACAAAATATTTCATGTGAAGATGGTATCGTACCTTACAACCATTGCACTTTGATAAAATTCATCGAAGACCCATGCCTTCATAAGCGTCTCTTTCAACAATGCTTACACGGGAAGGTCCCAGCCAACACTTATGCTTACAGTGCGCAGCTATATGCCATACCAAGTTTACGCATATGGGTACCACATTCCACCTATTGTCAAAGAAAAAATGCCCTGGAGGGCATCATTAGTCGTCGTCAGCAACCACCAGATCACTACCACATTAGTGACAAAGACAGAACATGTATCTGTCAAATATATTTGTTTAACTAGCCACAACATCACGAGCATGGGACATGCCCGCCTCGTAGAAAATATATATATATATATATATATACTGTATTATATTTGCTTACAGGGGTCCCACAGGACATGGTCATTCTTTGAACCGGTGCAAGGTGTCTCTAATTCTGAGCTTCACGCAGTTCTCTCTCTCTCTCTACGCACAATATGTAGAAAATAAAATATAATGTATTTTGTCTATACAGTTCTTCCTATACCTCACACATTAGGGGGCAACTGCTAACACTGGAAAATTGTACAAGCAGAAGATGACATTATTTAATGTCAGGAAGAAGGATTTACATGGCCGAAAGAAATTAGAGAATCTGGAAAGTATTTAAAATTCTCTAAGGTCCGAGGAAAAATCAAATTTGAGCAAGTCATAAATGCTTTTGCGTGCATAATCTTTCGTGAAGAGCGCCTTTGTGCGCCTTTTGACCCGAAATGTGCGCAATCCTGGGAGTGGCGAAAGTCACTTTCCGGGACCAAAAAAAGCACACTAAAGGACATTTATTTCACACTTGAAGCCACCTAAGGACAGTGACCAAATCCTCCTTAGACATCAAGGGAGCACACAATGGAATATTTGTGGCACACAATGGAATCATCCCCCTCTCTTGGGTCACCATCCACAATGTACCAAGAGAGAGAAGGAGGATTTGAATTCTCCTATATAAGGCCACCAAGAGATGAGAACTGGAGAGAACATTGTTATGTTGGCCAGAATTGCCCAAGCAATACCAGCAGTGTGTGATCCGGAGCTCAAGATAGAGGGGACTCAATTATTGGCCATCCAACAAGTTCAGTCCACCACAGTAGAGAGAGGGAGACTTTTCACCGAAGCATGCTTGGATGTAAAGACATCCTTGCATCGGGACTTAGAACCCATGTTCTAAGGGCCCTTTGGAAAGAGGGTTAAAGTTTCATCCTCATTTCCTACCAGCACTCAATAAAAGGGGCCGAAAGAGCCACCATTTGGATTATTGTAGTTATTTGACTCTATTTAGAGCTTTTGTTTTATTTTTTTAGTTTTTAGTTTAGTTTTAGTTTATATATGCATGCTATTTCTCTATCTATTATGCTTATGATTCTAGCTTGTTCCACTAACTTGCTTGACTCCACTTTTTTTTTTCTGCCTATGACCAATAACCTAAGAGGTAAACCACACCCCTTAAGTTGGTGTGATTTCGTACATGCGTGCACCAAGCAGACTAACACACCTATCTTCAAGGAAACCTTATTTTCTGTATTTGGTTAATTATTCTAGGGTATGTATTTTCTACCACTCGGACAACTTCTTTAGTGGGATCTGAGTTGGGGTGTATTTGAATTTTCGTGGTTTGGTTGATGAGTTTCAGTGACAATTCTGTTGGGTGGTGCCCAATCCCTAGTAGGGTGATGGTTGGGTCTTTCTCCTGTAGCTTTGTAGTTCATGGTCATTATACCAATTGGTATAGGTGTGACCCCCCTTTTGAAACCATGCCATCGAGGCAACACATGTGTTGTAGGCTGGGGAGGGGGGAGTGTCTCACAAAGTCAATGAAGAGAAGGGATTTTTGCTCAAGATTCTGTTGCTACCTATTTTAATGTTGTTCCTCTGGATACAAGGAGAGAAATTCGTAAGTTGGAAACTAGGGATGTAGTGGAAAGGTAAACACACTCTGAATCTAAAATCATGGATGAGGTATCTGCTTAGGTACTAGACTTTAGTCACACAAGGGTATGAAAGAAGCAGTACTTGAACTTTGTAGCTTTGCACTGGTAGATGAAGACTCTTTTTGGCTTGGTCTTGAAGGATAAACATGTTGAAAGGTATAATGTGTTTGCTTCTTTAGAGGACATCAAGAGGATGTTGAGGAATTAATGCTTCACCTTTGATAGGCTAGATGCAAGGTTGACCCATGTAGAGGGACACATACAATGTGAGTTTGACATTGTTCCACATCCTAGATCAACTACCAGGGACCCTGCTCCCATATCTTCTTTTGAATCTGAATGATGCATATGCTTGTTAAATTTTTAGTTTTATGTAATGCCAGGTTAAGACAACCGAACAGAAAGGGATTTTGTAATCTGGGTTTAGTAGTATGAATGCTTCTCTTTGGATTGAGAGTTACTTACTAAAGTTATAGTTTATGGGTACTTTTGTATCAAAAAAAATAACAAAGAAATACTCTAGTTGATAGATGTTACAACCATATACTTCTAAGTTTATTTTAGTAATATAAAGTATTAATTAGAAAAAAAACCTAAAACTACATTTAATATTATTTTTTATTAACATTAAAAATATATAACATTATGATAAAATAATTTATAAGTTATTTATTTTATTATTTTTTGATTTATAAGTTTTTTCTTTAATATTATTTTTGTATTTAAAATTTGTTTATTTAATTTTAATTTTTATAAGTTCTTTATTTAATATTATTTTTATGTTGAGATATTCTCTCCAACCTAGTAAATTAGAGATGTTGTAATGTGCTATTATGTTATGTAAATATTTTGATTCGGTTAAAAAAAAAAAAAAAATTCAAATTATTTAAAATAAAATTAAAAAATCTCGTTTGTTTATGGTTTTTGCGCTCTATTTTTTGACAACCCATAATTTTGCCAAATATATATATATATATATATATATATATATATATATATATATATATATATATATATTTCTCTTTCTCTTTCTCTTTATATATATATTAAAACAATCCAAATTTATTTAAGTGAGAGAGATCAAATTTTTCGAGATACAAACTTACTCAAGTTTTGAATTCAAAAAAAAGTTTTACACTTTAAGAGATTTGAACCTCAAGAGATTTGATTTCTCCAAAAACTAGATAAATCTAAATTTATTGTAAATCTAAACTGATTTATCATCATTGAATATTATAACATATGATTAAATGATTTATAAGTTTTATTAAAGGTTAAGAGATTTTTTTTTTAATATTAAAAATTCTAAAAAAAATTAAACTAAAGCCTTGTAATTGATAAAATTTTATACATATTTAACCTAGTAATAAATATTTTCACCATTAAATTTCAAGGTTGCTAATGGTTTTAGGATGTCATGTCAATAATTTATTGCAATCACCGGTACCAAGGATTTCAATCACAACAACGAATAGAAAAAATGATATAATATATATGATTATACATTATTTTATGATATGGGGAAAGGTGACATTAAAAGCTTTGGCAGGGGTATCCTGCAACAATGCATACGTGGGGTATCAAATTAGCTGGTGTATTGTGAGGATACGTGGGGTTAGGGTCAGGGTAGCAGGTGCATTGTGAGGATAAGAGGAAAAGGGAGGGACGAGGCTGATGAGGTTTGGTTGGCCCATGGATGGATAAGGTAAGAGTAAGAGGACTACGTGGTAAAGCAACATGGATATGATTTTGGTGTGGCCATGCTCCACTCTCAACCCTGTGATTAAATGAGGGGGATGCATGTGACAACCACAATGAGGGATATGATTGTCAGAGGAATCACCCTAGACTGTGATTAAATGAGGGGATGCATGTGACAAGCACAATGATTGTCAGAGGAATCACCCTAAACAACGGTTTAGCTACAAGTGTCAAATCAGAAAGAATAAAAGATGTGTGGGAAAGACATTATAATTTTATAATTTTTAAATTTTAAGTAATTGTTTTTTTGTTTTGTTTTGTTTGGGGGTGGAGGAGTTGCATTTGATGAAGAATGAATAGTTTTTAAAAGTTCTAATTAGAGTTTATTTATGAAGGTTTTTATTTTCCATTTAAATGTGGTCAAGTAGTTTAATTAGAGTTTATTTATGAAGGTTTTTATTTTCCATTTAAATGTGGTCAAGTAGTTTAACATGTGAGGTATGTATAATGTTATGTATAAGGATAAAAAAATCATATTTAATAATTTAGGTTTAAGAAAATTATTTATGGATAAATTAATAAAATTTTATATTTAGATCAAGTTTCAATATTTTTTTAAGAATTATATATATGTGTGTGTGTGTTGTGTTGTGTGATCAAATCTCTCCATTTTTATTTTTTATTTTACTAAAACTTTTCAATTTTATATTTTATTTTTTAATTTTAATTATCTACTCAACATTAATAATTATTAGTTATAATTATTAAATTTATTTTAGAATTTAATTATGGAGCTAACTATAAATAATATTACGTAATATAAATTTAATATTGATCTGAAAAACAACTTTTAACACAATAAAATAATAAAGTTATTAAAATTAGAAAAATATTTTCATTAAAAATAAATAATTATAATAAACTAGCAGTTGCTCCTAAAGGTGCAAAAGTACATCAAATGAATAGAAGATTTAGAAATATCATCTCGTCACTCACTCCAATGCAAACATTGTTAATCGTTTCTATGAGTGGAGCAAAATTGCTTCTTGATAAGAATATGTAGATGATAGATATATAAAGTCACTCTGAGACGTTCGAAAGAGGCATACAAATCTATGAAGATGACTCCACCTGTTAGATTTTAACAACTGATGAGCATAATTAGGATGCTATTAGGATTGAAGAAGGAATTTTCGGTATTCAGAAAGACATCATTGTCAGTGGATTTGATACAATCCAGTGTCAGAGCAAGAGGAATGGGAATTACAACAAAGGAGGTAGAACTGGAGTAAAGTGACGCTCGTTTAGAGGTGGAAAGAGAGACACTCTTCCTGGAAAAACAATATAATTTCGTTAATCATTTTCTTGTTAAGTTCATTTATGTGCTAGTTTTGAACTTCTAGGTTCTATGTTTTGTAAATATGAGAACCATGATAATATAAAATTCCTTTTGGAAGAAAACAAAATAAATTCAAGCGAAATGGGTAACACATCCATGGGGGCTTCACTGCGGGAGAAATACCATAGCACGTCGGTTCATATTGGGGGATATATATTGAGGAAAAAATGGCATAATATATTGGGTATAAAAAATGGAGCTCAAAGTTAATGAAAAAAATGGGTATAAAAAATGTTAATGAAAAAATGGATACCTACAATATATAATGAAAGTAGGGGCTTTTTAAATTGGGAATGTTTATTGAGTTTATATTGGTAGGGGGTTAAATAATGTTATTTTTAGACGTATTTTCCAATATGTACTCAAATTAAGGGTATTGTTTAATATGCTATGATCACACGTGATATGTTAGAGGTTCAATCACTGAGGCCCTTGTGAACACATCTCACTTGTGGTGACTGCCATTACATGATTTTTTTTTTTGGAATAGGAGTTACCTTCTAAACTAGACAACATTGAATTCACCAACCAATTTCTAGGTCATGCCTGTGAAATCCCAAGCACATCGTTCGTGATCTTAGGTTCGGGCTTGCGAATAAAACTATCAATCCTTGAATACTTCAAATCACCGTCCATGTCCCCGTAATTTTCAATTTTGGGGTAAAAGAAACAACGATGACACTGATTTTGGTCAAAGCTTTGAAAGATTACAAGCACATCCAATCCATTAGATTGATTAAAAGAAGGCCACACAAAAGTGGCATTACTCTATGATTAATCTACAAGAATTAAATATTTCCTTACACTCAGTTGAAGCTCCATCACGATTTTGGGTCATTCTTCATTGTTGCTAAATCTTTCCATTCCATCTTTTACAATATCATAATATAAAATAATCATAATAAAATAATAAAAAATACTTATATTTAGTAATATATATTAATAATATTAATAATATATATTAACATTTTGTATAATAAATATTAAAATTTTGTATAATAATTTTTTTTGGCTATAAATTCACTTTAAAACACACACACACACACACACAAGTTTTTATTCTAATATATTTATAGATTTATTTTTTAAAATCCAATAAAACTTAATTTTATAATAAATTAACTTAGAAACAAATGAAAAATCAAAATATCTTAAGATTTAGAAATTAAAATCTTTCCTTTTCATATGGGATGAGATTTAGAAAACTTTAAAATATTAAGGGAATTCTGTGATGTGTGTTAAAAATACTTATATATTAATAGTATATATTAAAATTTGTATAATATCTATGAATTTTTTTATTATAAATTGATTTAAAACAATTAAATATTAAAAATAAAATTAAAAAAATTAAAAAAATTATTACTTTAATATTTTTATAGATTTATTTTACAAAACCAAATAAAACTTAATTTTGGACACATTAACTTAAAAACCAATGAAAAATTAAAATATCTCAAAATTTAGAGATTAGAATCTTTCAGAGTTGTTTATGGAGGAAGAGGAATTGTTGGGACAACCAAAAGTGGCTAGAATCTCGACAAAAAAATAATAATAAATCTTGCAGTAGCAGTGTTTGAATCATGTTTTTGATGGTGGAAATGGATTCAACACCATAAAAACCCTTAAGGGCACCCAAAACCTTTAAGTGTGATAGCTATAACATCGATTTACAAAAATCCATGCCAGATTTTATTAAAATATTGGCGGAATTTCCATGATTTTGAGGGAAAAAAAGCAGGCTGGTTAGACTATAACAAATTTTTATTTTTTGATTTCGGATAAGATTTAGAAAAGTTTAAACGATAATACACTTCCTAAATAATTCCATGTGTCAATTTTTATTTAGAGGGAGGAGGACGGAAATACACAGATCTTATTGGTCAAATCTGCCCAACCAAACCCATGATAGAAACTTATTGGTCAAATATGGCTAACCAAACCCATAATAGAAACACCTTTATGCAAATATCACATATTCCACATAAATACCAAAATAAAATTCATAAATAAAGTTCATAGTTTCTTAAATATTTATAAATATATTCACTCTGGCGTATTAAAACTTGCTTGAAAAGAATTATAAACTACATACGAAATGTCCAAAAATTTGACTGTATTTTACGTCACAAGTCGCGAACCATTGATCTAAATTTTCGTTTTGGATAATGATTATGTGAATTTTGATCATAAATATGACCATTTCTTCCATTTTTAATGATATAAAATTAAATTAATTAATTATAAAAAAACAAGTTAATGATGATGATGATGATGATGGTTACTTCCCATTAAGACCAATGTGGTCTATCAGAACTTAAGAGAGGAGAGAGAATCTAAGTTTGATTCTTCAAAATCTTGTTTCTATGGTCAAACAGAAGGGAAATAAGTGCTCCAAGGTCACTATAGGTGGGATGCATTAGTAGGTCAAGAAGATTGGAAGTGTGGTAGATGGTAGGGAATTGAGAACGAATGTGACTTAGAGTTGGGCACTCTTAAAGGAAGCACTTTTCATCTTCCACCTGCTTAGAATCACAAATCTGACAGATTCTATCATTCCAAGGGGTCTTGGGAATAGACCATCACCCGTTCTCACTCCGAAGCTCATGGGAATTAGTTATTATCTTAGCAATGTTCCTTTTTTTCTTATTGTTGGACAACACAAAGAGATAATTTTGATTATGAAGGATGGGGTTGATCACTCCCTTATAGTATGTTAGCTTCCTTTTACCCTCCAACTCTTGATCCTCCCACAACTTGTCCTTAAACTTGGAGGTAATAGTATTCATGATATTATCTTTGCTTCTCATACTGAGCCCCTGCTTAATTCCCCAATGGTTGAGTCGGGACTAGGCATCCTTATGCCACCTGCACTTGAGGCGAAGGTGAGGGTTTTGAATACAGTTAGAAGCAATTTTAGGGAGCCTTTTTGATTCCATGTTGTCAAGATTCTTCTTATACATTAGATATCTAAACATAGTTGTACTTTCAATAGGGGACAAACCATATTCGATCAAGAGGATATGATAGGGAGTATTTCCCTTGATCTTAAGGTTGTAGGTTATGAATTTCTTTTGAATCATCTTAATCTTCCTCTATGACTCTTTGGATATACTACAACCCCAAACTTCACATCCATATAAGACAACATGGGTGAAAACAGTCTCAAAGAGGAACCTCTTTTTACTCCAAATGTAAAGATCAATTGACTTACAATTGCTTTCAAGCTCATAATATGCTTTCCAGCCTCCAATAATCCTTTTCTCAATGCTATAATTCCAGTTGAGATGATAAGGGAATTCAATGCCCAAATAATTTTAAGAAGAAACCTGCTCTAAGCACTAGTTATTATACATGAAACTACCATCAGTGATATTTTTGGATTTAATGATTATGATTTTAGTCTTTTTGGTATTAACTTTCATACCAATCTTGGAGCAATAGTCATATGAATCTGGAGCAGCTTGTTAAGGTCATCATGGATTTTTGCAAGAAAACAATATCATCGGCATAGAGGAGAAGAGTAATGAGAACACCAACAAGCTCGATGCCCTTGTACCCCGCAAATTCCAGGCACTCCTCTAGCTTATCTATGTATATGCCAAAAAGGGTAGCGGATAGGGGACAACCTTGTTTAAATCCAATATTTCATTTAATGTCTTTATACCACCCCTCATTGGTCTTAAGCTTGGCAGTGACGGTCTTCGTAGAGATGGATCACAACAATCCTCAGCTTAGGAGGGACCATGATCTCTTTAAGTCTCTCCCAAGTTCTATCTCAAGGAATAATGTCGAAAGATTTTCTAAAGTCCACAAAACAACATAAGAGATTGGCTTTACTATTGCGACATTCCTCCACAATGATTCTAAGAGTGGCCAGATGGTCAATAGTTGAGTGATGTCTCCTAAAACCAGCTTGTCCTTTAGCTCTTTTACCCTGGCTTTCAAGCCAAAGGCTAAGCTTCTTCTTCAAAATGAGCCCATAAATCTTGGACACAATATGGCTAACCATAATGGTCCTATAGTTAGATGGAACACTCTTGTCCCCATTTTTAAATATAGGTACAATAAGGCTTTGCATCCAAATCCAAGGTAAGCCATGTGTTACAGCCAAATTGAGAATTTTGTGGAGATAAGGAATGAGGATAGATCTTCCCATTTTAAGGATCTAAACTTGGTATCTATTAGTGGAAAGAATCACTCCTTGAATTCAAACGGAGTAAGCCTCACACATTATAGTTCATTTCAAATTTAAAAGTTTTGAGTGGTGGGATGGCTTCTCAAAGAGGTTGAAGTTATTTTTTATTCTTTAAGACTTTCATGCATTTGGCAAGCCGTGGCAAGTATAAGTTGTATGGGTAAATTTTTAGTATAGGGAGTAGAGTGCAAAAAATGAGAGGAGATGGATTGCTGGTACTTACTCTAAGAAGTACTCATATCCTAAATCGGTCACATAGCTATAGTGATGGCTCTTTACACAAACTCTGTTTTATGTAAAGTAAACAACATTCATAAAGTAGAGTACATGCATAAATTATTTCAAAAATCTTTTATGAAATCTTCACTAACATGTTCTGCAACATATATATGATTTGCAAGAAGATGGAAATAAAATAATTTACTATTAGATCCTCTAACAATTTCTTACTCACACCTTACTACCTGCTGGAACTCATAAATTTGAAGAAATTAACAAAGAGAGAAACACAACATACATTAGATAGTTCTTGAGTCATAAAATCCTCCAGCATGAAGAGAAAAAAGACTTTTCTTTATTATATTAAGTAGTCAGGTAGACCAACATCCAACCCTAAAATGGTATTTACAAATGGTATATATAGAAAGAGATCCACCAACTCCATTTCTCCTAAAAAGAAGGAAATGATAGGGCCTAACATTAAATGGATATCATAGGACATTAAAGATATATTCCATCGAAATCTTACTAAAAGGACAGATGTAGATGAAAGAAGAGAAGAGAATTTGGGTTGAACTGCTGAGTATGCTGACATGCTGTCCCTTTTTCTGCTTATTTGTCTCCTCATGTATTTGGTTCTTAAATAACCATGTATCTTCATTAAATATGACATCCAACAACCTTATAACCACTTATCACCATCACTTATTATATCCATTTCATTATGAGTCCTTATCTTTCCTGAATTGGCTTGGAAATCTTGCTGACAGATGTCAAAAATCATTTAAAACAGACTCTACTGAAAATTACGATAAAAACCTGTAACTGCACAAAAATTGTAATGCTATCGGAATTTCCAGTAGTGCTCTATTTCTTTTTCAAAAAATGCACAACAAACACTTGTAAAACCACAACAGACTTACACACTTTGAAATTTGAGCTGTTGTTCAAAATTTCACTTAATAAGCAAAAATGTGTTTTATTAGGAAACCTTTTTACCTTTGTTCCATAAGGGCTGCAGCTTCAGCAAGCTTGTCCAAGTTTGATTTGTTGTCAACAAATGATCTTGACCTTGTGGTTGTTTCTTTGATAGTGGCCTTTTCATCCTTTGAACCCTTTTGGATCTTTCTTCTTTTTGAGGGTTTTGTTTTCTGATATGTAGGGGTTTTATTTTTATCTTTCTTCTTGGACTAATTATTCTTCAACCCTTCATTTTTTCCTTCTACATCAATTACCTCTGCCAACAAACTTGGATTTTGCAGAGCCTTATACTTGAGCCTGAACTTGTTGTTGTCTCTGGTATGTCATTTTCTAGTACCAACAAAAGTTTTGGTCTCCTCTTTCTTTCTCTTGCTACTTATTTTATACCTTGCATCTTTGAGGAGCTCTTCATTAGACTTAGTGGGCTGATACTCTTTCTGCATTTTCCATTGAATGTCTGCTTTTGATATTTCTGGTAGCAACTGTGCTTTGGATTTTTTTGCAGTTGTAGACCTTCCTCTTCGATATCTGGTATAAACATTAGGAAAAGGAGACATGGGAGGCACCATTTTCATGGATTTAGGTTTATTGATTGATGAGCTCTCTCCTTTATCCAACTTCCTCTCAACCATGACTCAAGGAATATTTTCTTTTCTGCTCTTGTTATTATGGATATTCTCCTTCTTAGGCTTTCTCTTTGTTATTTTTGTAGGCTGAGGTTGTTGTTGTGAGGCTGGAGGTTGTTGAGTTGGAGGTGTAGGTGCAGGTTGGCCTATCTTGTAAAACAAACAATGGTCCCATGATTGATTTATTTTCCTTAGCTCTTCTTCAAATAACACTTTAATAATAGCTTGATGATACAAGCTGTATTCTGAAGCAACAATGTTTGTTTGAATCCTAGCTGACATCTTTGTCAGGTTCTTCAGAAAAATGTATGGAAATTTGTGGGTCTTCATACCTGCAACATGCAGAAACAAAAATATCATATGATAAAGAAACACTACAGTATACCTCCTCTCACAAGTGAGGTAAAATTTTATGAGCTTAATAGCTTCAACCCATTCATTTTCTAGGTAGACGTTGGGAATTTCTTTGGCCCAGTTGGGATCTTTGTGCCCATATTTAAGGAAATTGTTGTGAAAATAACTCCAAGAATAGAAGAAAAGAGATATCAACGCCTTAGAAGTAAGCCACTTCGAGGGGGCAACCTCCAATACATTACATGAATAAAAAATTCTTGGACGATATAAATTACAAAACCTCCTTTCTATATATAGGATTCCATGGGGCCACAATGTAATCCTAGCCAACCTAACAATAATAATTTAAGGGCACAATAATAACAATATGGGGGTTACAGGGGTACAATAATAACAATAAGGGGGTTACACTAATAACAATAAGGGAATATACTAGTAATATAGGGACCTAACATGCCCCTCTCCTTCAAAAAAGTGTTGTTCTCAATGCTTGAGTAGCTCTGGGTGATTTTGTATAAAATTCTCATCCTCCCATGTAGAATCTTCAGTTCGTAAGTTCTTCCACTTAATGAGATACTCTGAATTGATCGATTCCGTAGCTGTCAAGTTCTTTTTTCCGTGACCACTTCAAGTTCCAATATGATTTTTCCTTCATCATCAAGTTCTGGAAATATTGTTTGAATTGGAAGATTTTCACCTATAACCTTCTTTAAGCATGAAACATGGAAAATTGTATGCACTTGTGAAGAAGCAGGAAACTCCAATTTGTATGCCATAGTACCAATATTTTGCAACACCTTGTAAGGACCATAGTACTTTGGCGATAATTTATTATCCTTCTTAGATTCCTTGAGGGACATTTTTTTGTATGGTTGTAGCCGTAAAAATACCCAGTCTCCTACATCAAAAATTTTCTCAATGCGATGTTGATCTGCCTGTTGTTTCATTCAATTTTGTGCCAAATTCAGGTTATCCTTTAAGAGTTGGAGAACTTCTTGTTGATGCTCGATGTGATCTTCCATTGCTTGAAACTTCAAATTTTCTCTTAAGGATGATGTGATGGATGGTGGATGATATCCATAAAGTGCCATAAATGGGGTCATTTTTACTGCAGTATGGAAGGAAGTGTTATAACACCATTCAACAAGAGGTAACCACTTGACCCATTGTGTTTGTTTATTAGATACAAAACAACGAAGATATCCTTCCAAAAATTTATTTAATATCTCAGTTTGACCATAGGATTGAGGATTATAAGATGAGCTATGAGCTAATTGAGTACCCAAACAAGAAAATAATTTTGTCCAAAAATTTCTAGTAAAAATGGGATCTCTGTCGCTCACAATAACCCTTGGGTTTCCATGTAGCTTCTGAATTGTGTCCATAAATGTAGTAGCAACTGTACTTGCTTTAAATGGATGAGATAATGCACAAAAGTGTGCATACTTGGTAAGTCTATCAACTACCACCATGATGACACTCTTTCCTTCGGACTTAGGTAAACCTTTGATAAAATCCATTGAAATCTCCTCCCAACGTTGACTTGGAATGGATAAAGGTTGTAGAAGTCCCAGGGTCTTAATTGTCTCAACTTTATTTTGCTGGCAAACCAAACATTCCGCTACAAACTTTTGAATATCAGATTTAAGGCCATCCCAAAAAAATTCTTTCTTCACCCTATGGTAAGTTTCAAAAAATCCCGAGTGTCCTCCTAAATGAGAAGTGTGCAATTCCAAAAGAATATTTTGTTTTAGTTGGGAATTCTTACAAAGATATAAGCGATCTTTGTACCATAAGGAATCATTTTTCCAACTAAATGTATCAGATGTACTAGGATCTTGCTGCAACTTTTGAATGAGTATCCATACATCTTTGTCCTTCTTCCATTCATCTCTTGCTTCAGTTATCCAATCTGGTTGGATAATAGAAATGGCACAAAGCAATGCTTCCACCTCTTCATTCTTTCTTGAGAGTGCATCTGCAACAACATTAAGCTTTCCTTTTTTGTAGATTATTTCAAGGTCATAACCCAACATCTTTGTGACCCATTTTTGCTGCTCTTCTGAAGATAGTCTTTGTTCCAAAAAGTGTTTAAGACTATCATGATCAGTTTTTACCTTGAAGTGTCTTCCCATTAGGTAAGTTCACCATTTCTTTAGTGCATGCGGTATTGCTAACATTTCCTTCTCATAAATAGGTTTCTGTAAATACTTTCCTTTGATTGGACGACTTTCAAAAGCAATGGGTCTTCCTTCCTGCATTAAAACTGCACCAATTCCATTTCCTGAGGCATCACATTCCACAATAAAGGTTTTTGTTAAGTCTAGCGCAGCTAAGACCGGTGCTAGGCACATTGCCTCTTTAAGATGTTCAAAGGCCTTAGTTGCTTCAGGAGTCCATGAAAATGCATCTTTCTTCAATAATGTTGTTAGAGGTGCCGCTATTCTCCCATAATTCTTAACAAACTTGCAATAATACCCTGTTAACCCAAGAAATCCTTGCAACTACTTTATGGTTGTGGGGACTTTCCATTCCTTAATGGCTTTAATTTTGTTAGGGTCTACTTTAACACCCTCGTGAGATACAATATGACCCAGATATTCCACCTCTTGTACTCAAAAGAAACATTTGGATTTTTTTGCATATAATTGTTTCTCCTGCAATAGTTTGAGCACCCTGTCAACATGTTCAACATGATCCTTCCAAGACCTGTTGTAGATTAGTATATCATCAAAAAATACTAGCACAAATTTTTAAGGAAGGGTTTGAAAATGGAATTCATCAACCCTTGAAATGTAGAAGGTGCATTGGTAAGGCCAAAAGGCATGACTAAAAATTCATAATGACCCTCATGAGTTCGAAATGCTGTTTTCAGAATATCTTCATTCTTCATTCTAATTTGATGATATCCTGAACGAAGATTCAAATTGGTAAAATAAATTGCTCCATGTAATTCATCCAATAATTCATCCATCATAGGAATGGGAAATTTATCTTTAATAGTGAGCTTATTGAGCTCCCTATAATTCGGACACATGCGCCATGATCCATCCTTCTTGTGTACCAATACTACAGGAGCAGAGAAAGAACTTTGACTAGGTTGAATTATACCTGCCTCTCACATTTCTGCAATCATACGTTCAATTTTGCTCTTTTGGACATAAGGATATCTATAAGGCTTGATGTTTGGAGGAACACTTCCTGGAATCAAATGAATAGAATGATCATTATCACGAATAGGTGGGAGTCCTTTGGGAGTTTCAAACACCTTGGAATGATTGTCCAAGACTTTTTGGAGATCCGCAGAAATAGATGATTTTGATGTTGGAACTTCTAGTGAGCATAATTGTGCAATTACGCCTCATTGTTCTCTATTTAGAAGCTTTGTCATGACATTAGAGCTTATTATCTTTCCCGGCTTCCCTGCAATACCCCATAATTTGACTTCCTTTCCTTCTGAAAAAAATTTCAAGAAAAGTTCTTGAAAATTAAAAGCTACCGTCCCCAAAAATTGTAACCATTGTACTCCTAGTACAACATCGGCACCTCCCATAGGAATGGAAATCATTGGAATATTCAATACATATTCCCCCATGGTTATCTTGATGTTATGGCATTTTCCAGAGAAATTTATAATTCCTCCATTTGAAACCATCACTTGACATTTTGGTGCTGGGTATAGGAAATAATTCAATTCCTTGGCTACCTTACAATGAATAAAATTATGGGTGCTACCTGAATCAATAAACACTATTACCTTTTTCTTCTTGATATGTCCTTCTATCTTGAGAGTTTGAGGAGTGGTAATTCCTGCCAATACCTGACACAATATGGTCGAACTCATTTCTTCCTCTTCTAAGGCTGGTTCCTGGTGTATATCCTCTTCTTTTGAAGATTCTTGTTCATTTTCTTCTTCCTCTTCACAATCTATTTAAAATAATTTATTCTCAGCACACTTATGACCTTTAGTGTATTTGCTATCACAACTGTAGCAAAGCCCTTTTTCTCTTTTTTCCTCCAATTTTTGTGGTGTCAACCTTGTAAGTTGTGGAAATCTAGGAGTAACAACACTTCCATCTTTATAGAAGTGAGTGGTAGTCTTTCTTGTCGCCATAATTTTACATTCAATTTTTCTTTCCAACCTGAATTCCTTCTCCAATGAATCAGGTTCCAAAACATGAAATTCATGTTGGATGTTATCCTTTAAAGTACCTATGAAGAGATCAATCCTGTGTTCCTCTGGAATATCAGTTACCCTTATATTCAATTTTTGGAAGTCCTCAATGTGCTCCCCCACTGAACACGTTTGTTTGAGATTTATCAATTGGCTAAAGAAAGTGTTGCTCTTTGCATCCTTATAATGTGCTATCATTTCCTTCGTAAAAATTGACCAGGTGACAATTTTTTTATGGTAGCAAAGCCATCGATACCATACAAATGTATTTTGTTCTAAATGTAAAGTTGAAATGCATACCTTTTGTGTGTTTTGCACATTATTGAGATCAAAATATTGCTCCATCTATAGTATCCATGTTATAGGATCCTTTCCATCAAAATTCCTCATATCCATTTTTGGAATATGGTGGTTCTTCCCTCCAACATTAGAGTTTATGAAATCACGATTAATATTTATTTTGTTCTCATCATGAGTTTCCTCTACTATATTTTCACCATTAGGAAACATTTCTTGTATCAACTTTGTCAAACCTTCCATGTCTGCTTTTAGATCATTCTTCATGTTTTCCATCTTAGCTTCCATGTCATCCATCTTAGATTCCATGCCAGCTTCCATGCCATCTGTTGTACCTTAAGAGACAATCCCTTAGCTGTGATAAGGAATCAATGCTTAAGAAATTTTATGATTATGTCACAAATTTTTATGTCTCTGTTTTATTAACCCTCAAGTATTTATAATAAAACTCTTAAATATCAAATATTATGAATGCTTCACAATGCTACCATCTGTTGATGTTGAATGAAGTGACTAGAAGAAAATGTAAGGAGAAGTCCAAACTGATATGTTGTTTTATACAGAAAATATCATTCCAAACCCCAAAATAAATATGTGAAAGAAATAGTTAAAACAAAGGAGCGCCAATTAAGTTTTTTTAAATCTTATACACAGAAGTAAAAAGAGACCTGCTACTCATAACCTTTTTTTATTCATAGATGGAAATACATAATGAAAACTTGAATACATTTTAACATAAACAAAATGCCAGAAACTTGCTTACTCATTCATTAATCTTTGAATCTTTGAGTACAAAAATATTTGTCTGGAGGTCCAAAACTTGGAACCTTTCTTTCTCTTTAAAATTACATTAAATACAGTAAAAAGCAATTTGGAACTGTTGTAACCAATCCTAACTACCAAAACTACTTCAAGACTTCGAAGGTTGTCTATTACATGCCTTGAAAATGTCTTATTACAATTACATTGTCTTCAGAAAATAACATAAAATAAATATCCTAATCTATAGGAATTGCTGATGATGTGGCTTCTTTTCCTTGGTCAACTGACTTGTCTTTATTTTCTGCTGATCCTTTTGGCAGGTTAGTTGACCAAGCTCTGCACTTTTTCCATATTTCTACCTTCGTCCTGGATGAATGTGTCAGATTGTGTTATTCCAATCTGAATGCAATAATTCGATCATAAGAAGGCCTTTCTGAGAAAATATTTTTTACCATCCACAAGAGTTGAAAATGTCTCTGCAAGAAGTTGACCGTTGTCTCTCCTTTAAGCACCTGAGTCTTTTCATGCCTGTTATCAACCTTGATTTTTGTCATCACTAGTAAATTCTCATAAGAGCTCCATGGCAAAAGATTTCCTTCAACTCCCCAACATGATGGCAAGCTCACTCTTGTCATTTTATCAAAATATTTATCAAATTTACTTACTGCTTCTTTGATTTCCATTAGTTTCTTTTCTGCGGCCTTTCTGAGATCATTTGTAACAATTATTTTATTAATTTCCACTGCATATAACATTTTGTCTTGCATATCATTCTCCTCTAACTCCTTATCTGATTTGGAATTAATAAAATCAATAAATCTTCTAGCCCAAATGGCTCTATTAATTCCTTTTTTCTTATTAGACATAATTGGTTCTTCACACTCTACAATAAGGCTTTTCTCTTTTGCAATTATCATTAGGAAGCGCCAATTGGATTTAATTTCTAAAATGATATCAGTCCAAATGATATCTTTAGCTTGTATTAGAGAAAGATTTCCTTTCATTCTTTCTTTGAGATTCTTAATCTTAGCTTCAACATTTCAGAAATCCATTTTGTATTTATCTGCTTCATTTTCTATGACCTTCATCAATTTTGTTGCAGTCTCTAGATCCGTTTGAGCCTTCTTTCTATCTCTTTCAGCCATCTGCAAATTAGTATCTAATTGAATAATTTGTGTTTGAGGGTCTTCATCACCTGTAGGAAAAAAAAAAGTAAAATTATGATTATCAATATGATTTTTCAATGAAATTGCAGTCTGCTTTATTTTGGATAATTCTTCATCCTTCTGCATGAGTTTCTGCAACAATTTTTCCTTTTCATTTTCTACCTCTGCAACTTTTGTAGCCATTGAATGTTCACCAGTAGGTAACTTCAATTTCTTCCTTAATGTATATATCTCTACCTCAACACTTTGCATGAATTTCTGCACAACAGTCTTATCACTGGGGTCTACTCCAATTTTTATAATAATCTTCTTCACTTCTTCATTTTGAACTGTTAAGGCTCTTGAGTTAGCCTTTTCTAACTTCAACTGTTTAATTACTTTACCCAACATATTCTCTGCCTTTATTTCCATTGCATTAGTCTTTGTGAGGTCATTCACAATCAATTGACCTGTTTGCATATGCAAGTTCATTTTATCTATTAGTGGAATCTTCTTTACATCCACAGTCACATTAACAGTGTTGAAATTGCTGGAAGAACCAATTGACATATCTGTAGGATGTGAGAGGGAAATTATAAACTGATCTTTCTCAAGATCCATTATAGTTAACAATCTTGTTTGTTCAGTAGTGACTTGATGTTCAGCTTGGGCCTCCATGTTGGCCTTCATCCTCTGATTTCTTTCTTCAATTTTTGAAAACATATGTTTAATCAAGGGCACCTATTCATGAGAAGCTTCATGATTCCTGGGTGAGGCAGGAGCATTTTGTTCTCCCAAATGAAAAGAAAAACTAGAAGCAGTAGATGTAGGCTCTTCAGTAAGTTTTGTTATCTTCATGGCTCCTTGCTCCTCATCATCTATATCAATCACCATTTCCTTGGTTCTTTTAGCTGTTTTCTCTGCTATAATAGGAGTTTGAATGTTTGCATCTACTGAAATCTTCACATCTTTACATGCTATCTTCTCTTGTTCTGGCCTACTTTCATGAATGAAAGGAGAATACCCATTCTCAATCCTTCTATTTGAAATAACACTATATGGGTCATAAGCCCAACTTTCTCCTAGTAACATCTGCATGTCATCTAACATTTTTTTTACTTCATCAAATGCCTGTCTCATATTTACTATGAAAGGGCCTACAACCATGGGTAATTTATACATGTGTCCTTTATTCATAGGCATGAAATGAACGTGATCAACATTTAGACTCTGCCTAATGAATTCTAAAGCAAAAAGCCTCATTGGTACAAAAGTTGGGAGTCTGTAAGGCTCAACACTTGCTCCATATAGCCTTATTTCAGAATATTCCTCAAAAACAAACCAGTCTCCATATTTAAAAGTGTTTCCTAAATGCAGAAACTCTTGAGCTTTAGGTAAGAAACAGGGAGGAGGAATTCCATTCAATATTTTGTATGCATTTGGCATGTAATAACTAGCAAAACCAAGCAACCCAGCCTCATTTTTCTCCCTTCTAACTACATCTGTCCAGAATATCACTGATTGCCTTCTTTTATTTACATCCATAATATTTAGACCTAAATGCATGAATTCTTCCACATTCTGGTATAAGAACAAAAATACAATTAATGAGGGAAATTTAAAGGAACCTGTTAATGAAAGGCTCATCAACTGTGAGTTGAATGCTTCCTTCCAATATGATGGAATATCCAACACCATTCCTGACCTCATCATCATGGCAAACATCCCTAGAACCGATTTATCCACTATATTATCATCATCCTTACCCAGAATTTTTGTAATATGACTCAATACTGGACGAGTCTCAGCATCAAAAACCCCCATATCAAAATCCTTGCAATCTGGCTGAAATTGCTTCATGTCAGGCTTCAAATGAAACATGAAATGATTGAATTCTTCTCCTGCAATATTATCATAATATTGAACCAGTGAATCTTTAGAAAATTGAATGGATGACTCTAACTCAAGATAACAAAGGGCTTGGCAGATTAATAGGGTAGACACCTATAGAACATTTTCTCCTTGGGAATTCATGACAAAGAATTTCCCTGGATACATAATGGATACCAACCAATAGATGAATTTAGGGAAAAGGTGGGTTTTAGGAATGCATGCAAACAAGAATCCAGACTTGACCATGGCAGAAAACAAAAGGGAGGCATTAGAATTCAAGATAACTTGTTGGTAAAAGGGGAGGTGAATTACTGAATGGAGGTTATCTTGAATATCCCTCTCAGTATCCATGAGAGGGATATGGCTGGTTGAACCTGATAAGGATGACCGTTTAGCCATGGTTAAAAGTTTACATGGAAAACAATTTATAGGGTGGTCAAATTTTGTAGGTGGCGGAAAGCTAAAATGGGGTGCAGCGCAACAATTCACAAGTAATTTTGGAAAACAGAAAAAAAAATTTCTTTAAATAGGTGGTGTGGGTTTTAAATTAAATGCTGACAAGACGCGCCAGCAAGCCGTTAACTCTACATGACGTGGAAGACAACTGTGACCAACTCAGCGTCTTACGTCACTTCGGGGGCTCTCGAGGTACAGAGGAAAAATTTGGCTGGTGCCCCTGCATTCAATCTCTGCCGTTGATCTCTGTTGTACCCATAGTCAACCCGGTCAACTGCGGAGGCATTCCTTATGGTATATGGCGTGCTAGTTGTGCCTGCGGGTTGGGCTTTTTGATAAAGATTTTAATGCTTGGCACTTTCCGCCATTCAAACCAATCACTGTTTAACATTTAGTACCAGACCCACAATTATAAAGTTTAAATGTTTAAACTTTAACTTAAACTTTGACGAACATAAATATTTTTTCATGCTAAAGTATAATACTTCGATACTTTAACATATTTTCCCACATTTTATATTTTTATTTTTTCAAAAATTTGAAAAATAAAAGGATACGAATATGATCCACAACACCATCCATCTTAGCTTCCATGCCATTCTTCAAACCATCCATCTTTTATTCCATGCCTTTCTTCAAAACTTCCATGTCATTTTTTGTTGCTCTTTGCGAGAGCGAAATTTGTTGCACTTTCTCTTGTAATTTTGATATGTCATGTTGTCATTCTTCGTCTTCATGAGTCATAGTAGAGCCTTCTAAAGGCTTAATGGGTGTTGAATTCTTTTTAGGGGCCATTTGATAATCCAATACTGATATCTATTCTACAATATGCCCTTGGAATCAATTCAACTTGATTCTTTAGACAAGACTTATGCAATTCGGAAAAAAAATACACACCTTTTACTTGCTTTTGAGGAGCTCGATATTGAAATTGACTTATCTATATACTTGCAGATCCTCAATATCTGAAATTAGACCTTGTAGTATTCCTCTGAAGCTTCTTTCAAATGCCACAGGTCTGACTTGATTTGGATTCTTCAAGGAAAAATTATGTCCAATCTCCCATAATGACCTAATTATGGACTGGTTCAGTAGAGCGAACTTGTATGACTTTCCACGTGTCACTGTTTGCTCCTTTAGCTCTGAAATTTATAGACAGGAAACTAAAGTCTATGTAATTCTAGTCAAATTTTACAGAATTCCAATCTGATGCTTAGAGAGAGAGTTATGAAGATTTTCCCACGATCCCCTCTTTGAGATGAAATTCGGGAGCTTGAAAAAAAAAACCTAACTTCCACAGATCATATCTTCGAAAATATTGTGAACAAGGCTTTGAAATTTTGCGACGATGTTTCTCAGGATTTCTGATTCACACTCTAAAAATTTCAGCCTCTAAACCTTCGTATAAAAAAATTTATATTGAAAATTCCACAATGACCTGTTTGGAGTAGTGAAACCCTAGAATCCAAATCTTTGATACCAAATGTTATGAAACCAACTCCAAAAATAGAAGAAAAGAGATATCAACGACTTAGAAATAAGCCACTTCAAGGGGTCAACCTCTAATACATTATATGAATGAAAAATTATTGGATGATACAAATTACAACACCTCCTTTCTATATATAGGAGTCCACGGGGCCATAATGTAATCCTAGCCGACCTAGCAATAATAATTTAAGGGCACAATAATAACAATATGGGGGTTACAGGGGTACAATAATAACAATAAGGGGGTTACACTAACAACAATAAGGGACTATACTAGTAATATAGGGACCTAACACTGTTTAGGTCTCCTCCAATGATGACTTGGCCTTTAAACCACCTTTCTTCTTCCCGTGGAAGGTTGAATGCCTCAGCAATTGAATCTGATGATACCTGAATTTAAGACCATAGATGGTTTCTTTCTGTCCATTGAAAGAATGTGAAAAATCCTCGGCTACTCCTAAGTGAGAGCTTCCTAGTCTTGAGAATAGATAATAACACCTTGATTGAACAAAAAATCTTCTCACATTCGAGTTTTCATCCACTAGGTCAGCTCCTTGTGGTTCAATTCGTTTTAGCTTTCCTCCTCTTTAGTCATATTTAGTAATTAATAAGTATGTATGCTGAAATATGATAGGTGGCAAGGCTAGAAGAGCTCACCTAACAAGTGTTGCTGTGTCTTCTATAAGATCCTGTCTGAAATCTAAGACTCCCTTCTTAAGTTGCTCACTAGAAAATCTCATTCTCCAACAGCTAAGCTCAAAACTGATATTTTTCCTTCCTTATCGTTGGTTTAAAAAAACTACATTGGTTCACCCTCCCATGCAAGATATTTTCATTATGGTAAGTATCATGGACCGTAGCATGCACCATGTGATAGAAATTATGATCTTTAGTTGGCTGCGTAGCTTTAGATGGCATGCTATAGGTGGTTGGAGATAAGCGGATCTATGACTGGCAGTCACCTGCATTGTATGTTGATTATTGGCCTAGATTTCCATCAACGTCTATGCGTGACCAACCAAACAGTCATCGCATTATGACTGTGGATCCACGATCTTTTCTAATCGAAAATCACGTACTTTAACATGAAGCTAAACCAACTCAACTGACATATAGGACGAGATTAATAACTGGCCGTGTTAATTGCAGATTGACACCTAGACAATACACATATAACCACGACTTAACTTAACATGAATGACCGCAAACCTTTCCTATCACGTGATTTAAATCATGATAAAATATTTAAAACGTATTTAAAACAAGAAAACGTGGCTTGACACAAACCGAATGCATTTTTTCTTTTATTTTTTTTGAAACACGGGAAGTTACTTAAATTTCTGGTAGCATCGGATTAAAGAAAAATAGACACAAAACATAATTAAATAGACTATCTGGAAAAGGCTAAATCAGACGCTACCAGAAATTTCGGTAGCGTTGATTTTTTTTGAAATTTACAATGTCTAATCCTAAAAACAAAAATTTAAAATGGACTTATGACTTAGCAAAGAACTGTGCTAACCGTATCCTTCAAAATATTTAGCTTTCTCATTAGCGAGATTATTAATACTAGACTCAATGTTGTCAAGAGAGAATACATCCTCCTTAATTGGAGTGATTAAGGTGGTGCCCATAGTGTCCGGAGAATCATACAACTTCTTAAGATAGTTGTCCCAAGTTTCTAAGGGGATAGAATGGTTATCTTTGGTTTTACGGACAAGAACATTCCGCCAAAATGTTTTGGGGGTGACTTCAAAAAGGTGAAGAAGATAATCCTGTCTTTTATTAATATATGATATTTTCTTCTTCTTGATGATATTTTTGCATATTGATTATAAAAAAATATTAACAAATTTTGTCAAAAATAATTATATTTAAAATAAAATTTAAATATAAATAAAAAAATTCAAATAATTTTTAATTTAAACAAATTAAATTATTTTACACAAAATTTCTATATTTTTTATAAAATAATATTTTATATATCATTTTTATATTTAAATAATTAAAAAAATATATCTCATCATATTTTAGATATCAGTTTTTGGGATTCAACTGCAATAAATAGGTCATATTTCATTACTTAAAATGTCATTGAAAACGTGATTTACTCAAATAATTTGACTTTGATTCTCTACCTACTTAACATTTTAGAACTCACCGTTCTTCTAATTTTGAAATCCATATCTATATATTCAAAATTAATTCCACCACCAAAAAATAATTTTATTTAAAATTCTAGAATAATAAACAAAATTCATAAAACATACTTTTACACAAAATTATTGTAATAAACCAACTATATTGTTCAGATTATACAAAATTACGTAGTAATAAACAAAGTTTATTATTTAATTCATATATTATCTAAAATAACATATAAAATTATATAAAAATAAATCAATTTATTTTGAATAATTTTAAGTTTCAAATTAATAATATTAAAAAAAAATCATTGAACATCATTTTTATTAATTATTTAATAGTTGCAAATATTTATAATGTACATGTAGAGAGGCATAAATTCAAGGTTTTAAGGTTGAAATTTGTTTATATTTTACGTGGAGAGGTATAAGTTTAAGGTTGAAGGTGGTCGGATAATTAAGAATATGAATATGTGTTTCTTCTTAAAATATTATAAGTTTAAGAAAAATTAAAAAATATATATTTTTATAAAATTACTCTTGTAACAGGTCATATAAAATATTTTATTTTTTTAATTTTGTCTAGCAATAAAAAGGAAATCAATATTTCTATATATATATATATATATATATATATATATATCGGTCGAATGGACATACTACTTAATTGAATTCAGTGTCATTATTCCAAACTTAATGTCACATTACTTTCAAGGTTCGTAAGTACTACACCTTGGGGTTCATTACATACTTCATATCATACATTATATGTGGTGGAATTACCGCCTTTACTGATAGTCCTAGGTCCTCATCGAAGGAACATGCACCAACAGTGTCTCACCTGGTCACTATGGAACCTTCTCGATCAAACTCACCAACATCTGACGATAATAGGTGGTGGCATCTGGTGCTCGCTCAAACTATAGATTTCTCCACCAGAGATCAGACGGTCCATGATATGGGGCCAGACGTTAGGGTAACGGAAAACCCTATCCCTCTATCATTCCATTCGACATTCATCACTGACTCTGCTCTAGATGAGGTATGTAACAAATTCTTATAGACTTGTTCTCTGTCAAATCCTTAGCCAACACCGAACCGGTAACCCCCACCTTAATTTTTCTTATGGTGTAATAATTCTCCTGAGGTTTTATATCTCATATACCTAATGATATTTCTCACGACGGTCTACAGGGGTTTGAGGAGAATTATTGAGTTCGCAACAGTTTTGGTATAGGAAGGAATTCGTTTTTCAAGAAAGGTTTTCCTAATGATTAACTAGGTAATGTATGAGCTTATTTTTTGAAGGAGGCTTTAATTTTCACCACCGTTCCTTTTTATTTTCATTATAGCCATGAATTTTTTCACACTATTGTTTACAAGGCCGTAGTTCCTCTAGTTCTAGGGAGGATGCAAATCATCTACCTCTCATCTTAGACTCTACAGCCGTTAGTAGGTATTCCGCCAAATATAGTTCTTTCATTGTGCCGAGGGTAAACCCTCTTATGCGTGTTTCGAGACTTCCCAAGAACCAACCAGAAACTCCTCTATCAGAGTCAAATGTCTCATATCCTACTGGAATTCCAGGTTGTCTTATGATTTGAAGTCTATACAACACTGTTTTCCTGTCTCTCGAGGAAAGGATTTTAGATCACTGCCTCTTCCCTTTTTTCCTGCTATTAGTGTCAGCCAGAGTGGTATTCTATGGAAATACTGCTTATTGTTTTCTAAAAACCTTTGCAGAAGGTTATAGTTTGTATAATGTAATGGTAGTGGCATAGGGTCAGCTGCTTAGAAAATTGATTCAGGTGGATATTGGTGGCCAACCTCCTAATTATTATTGATAAACAATGGAAAACCATAAACATCCAAAAACCTAACCCTAGGAGATGACACCAAACTATGGGCCCTGTTGGGGTAAATTGGTACATCAATTTCCCAGGGTCGTAACTTTGGCATACGATCTCCGTTTGACACACATGATACCTCATTACAAAGATATATACGAGGAATAAACTTTCTAATAGTTAATTTAAACTTAAAGACTTATTTTGATGTAGTTCAGGGCCTCAAAATGGCTTTGGAAGTTCAAGTCTCGAAAAACTGTCAAAAATAGTAAATTGTGCTACAGTTAAGGAAACTGAAAAACTGAAAGAAACAATGGTGGGGGTTCAAGAGGAATAGGCGGGTGGTCACCAATATAGACTTGGATTATTCCTCCCCCCTTAGGAAGAAATGGTCCCCATTGTGTTGATTTCCTCCATGAGATGAGGAAACTTCTGCTGAACTTGGTCCTTAGTGAGCCACTTGCCTTGGTGAAGGAGTTGGCCTGCTTTGACAACTCGATATAGTTGGATCCTCTACTGGTGGGTGTTATTGATCTATGTGTCCATAATCCAATCATTTGTGGCTTTTTCCATGCAATATGGGTTTAACTCAGTTGGTGTGAGTTGTTATGCCATGTCGTGTGTGTCCACTAGAGGGGAATGTAGGGCCGAAGGCAGCCCACATTAAACACCGGGTGAAAACCAAGGAATGGTGGAATACCGGAATAGAAGGAATTTTGCCCTACAACCTTGGTGATGGTTTATGACCCATATCGTGCGACGAAGCTTGTAGTGGTGTCCAAGTGAGGCGCCCTCATCGAATGTAGCCAGCGCTTGTCACTCCACTGAATCTCCAGGTGACACCCGATGCTGATCATGTCGCTTCTTGTACTTAGAATTGGCTTTGTCCAATATTTCATGAACCTATTGATAGATGTGATGAATGCACTCAATGAATTTTTTCGCCTTGTCAGCTTCAGACTAGACAGGAGCTGAATTGGCCTGAATAGCCGCAAATGACATGGCTACGTCAATGGGACATAGTGGTTGGAATCTCAAGCTCACTTGAAAGGGATTGTGTCCAGTTGAGCTACGGAGAGCCTGTTTATAACTATGCTATACATAGGGGAGGATGTCAACCCATGTTCATGGATGCTTTGAATTGTACACGCGCAAAATGTATACGATCATCCTATTAATGACCTCTGCCTGGCCATCAATTTTGGGATGGAAAACTGTGGAATTGGTGAGCTTGGTGTCCAACATTGACCAGAGGATGGACCAAAATGTATTGAAGAACATGCTGTCCTAATCTGAGATGATAGAATGTCTTATTCCAATGTTTACGCACACTCATTAAAAGAAGAGTTTAGTAGTGTCTTCTGTTGTGATATTCTTTTTGCAGGCCACCATAATGGTCATCTCCAAGAATCTATCGACGACCAGGAAAACACAGTTGTTTCCATACTTAGTAGAAGAAAGGACTGACATGTAATCCATGGAGATGGATTCCTAAGGTCGACTAAGGGTAGGCAGTAGAGTATAGTGGCTTGCTTATTGACGGTCGGTTTGGCAATGATACAGACAGTGCAGGATTTTATGTACTTATCGACATCCTGTTGAAGGTTCGACCAATATAAATACTTCTATAGTATTGCCACTATTTTCTCGACCCAGAAATGTCCAAATAACCGACTGTAGTTCACTTCCAAAATCATCTTGGCACTCTCACTTAAAGGAACAAAAAGGTGTCCCAAGTGACATAGCAGTGCATACTGGAGGTAAAAATTGGGAACTTTGTTACCCTCAAAGAGTGTCTTGTATGTGTGGTCGAATTCTGGATCGCTCTTGTAAAGAAGCGACCAATCAGAAGCCTTGTGCCCACAAGAGTTGAGCATGGTGGTTAGTGCCATGATCAGTGGTCGACTGAGGAAGTCTAAAAAATGATTGTTGCTGCACTTCTTGTACTTGATGTTCAAATGAAATTGTTGCAGATATGTGGACGAATTTTGATGGCGATCATTCTGCAACTTCCCTTGTGTATGTATGAACTACAGGGGTCAGTGGTCTGTGTGTATGAGCGGTTCCATTCCAAAAATTTAATGCTTCTATTATCAGAAAGCGTGTACAATGGAATACATCTCTTTGTCACAAGTAGGATACTTCTGAATTGTTTTAGACAGTGTATAACTGTTATATGCCACTAGATGCCCCTGTTGAGTAAGAAATGCCCCAATAGCATAGTCAGAGGCATTTGTCTCGATCTCAATTGGTTGTTGCAAGTTTGGTAATGTGAGCACTAGGGCAACGAGAGGTGATGTCTCAAATCTATGAACACCTTCTGTTGAGATTCAAACCAAAAGAATTTTGATTTCAATCCTCCCTTGGTGACTTGAATCAAGGGCCAAGTGATATGAGAAAATCCCAACACGAACTTGTGGTAGAAATTAGAAAGACCCAGAAATATGCAGAGCTCTGTTAGAGTGGTTGGGGTTGGCCAATCCCAAATGACTTGGATATTTGCTAGATACACATGCACCCCCTACTCATCAATAATGTATCCCAGATAGTAAACCTGGGTTATGAAAAAAAGTTTAATTCTCTAAATTGGCACACAACTTGTGTTGCCATAGTGTTTGGAGGACCTGTCTGATGTGGTGGAGGTGCTCTTCCCAAGTATGGCTGAAGATCAAGATTTCATCCAGGTACAATACTACAAATGAATCAGTGAATGGCCACAAGATGTCGTCCATCAACCTCATGAAGGTTGCGGGAGCATTTGTCAACCCGAAAGGCATGACCTATCATTCGAAAAAGGCCCTCTTTGGCTTTGAAGGTAGTCTTCCACACATTAGAGGGTTCGATTGGTACTTGGTGATACCTAGACTTCAAGTCGATTTTGTTGAAATATTTCCCCCCCTTGAGTTGGTTCAAAATGTCATCAATCTGTGGGATTGGGTACCTATTCCGGACAGTGATCTTGTTCAACGTGTGATAGTCAATAAAGAGTCTCCAAGTCCCATCCTTTTTCTGCACTAACACGATCGGGCTTCCACAGGGTGATGAAATCGGCCATATGTAACCTTTCCGCATCAACTCCTGAATCTACCTCTTGGTTTCATCATTCTCCAAAACAAAGAGCCGATAGATTGGTCCATTAGGAAGTAGCAAACCTGGGGTTAGATCGATAGGGTGCTTGAACTAACAATGCAGAGGCACCACCGCGAGTGAGATGAAGATGTCCCCGAACTCCTCCATGACCTTATCCATTTTTTGTTGTGGTGCAGAGGAGCCCTGTATAGAGGTCATGGCCACAATATTATTCTTTCCCTGAGGGCGTATCATTAGGAAAACAAATTTCTTGGTTTTTGAAATGAGCTTACTGCATTGTTTTGCAGTAAGAAAAGAGATGGAGGCAAGCGATCCTACCTTCGGTATCCTGTACAACTTATTTCCCAAAGTAACAATAACAATGCAAGGTCAGGACCCATACACAACATGTCACTTCCAAAAGTATGGTTGGCCTAATAATACATCACAAAAATAAAGGGGAACAATGTCACATAATACGTCATCCGTGAAGGGCTTGATGATGTAGGGAAGTCAACACTGCTGGTTGAAGCAAAAATCTCGTCCTTGGTGAAGCCACCCAATGGTGTACGACTGTGGGTTGCTATGGTCGCTAAGCCTAGTCGCTTCACGACCTCTACTAAAACGAGGTTCTTTTGGCTCCCGCTGTCGACAATGAACTGAAGTGAGGAATCCTTTACCCACTTCTGGGAATGGAAGAGGCGCTCCTCCTCCTATGGATCTTTTGGTTCCTCCTTATGGATATTCATGGTGGAAAAAGTGGCATTGGGATCCAAATCAATAATCTAATTCACTTTGTCATTCCTTTTTTCAAGTTCTGATTCAGAGTCTAAGCATGCATTTGATTTAGAAGCCTTCAGCTCAACCACTAGTGACTGCTTGGCCCTACACTCACTTGTGTCGTGAGTGGAGCTCTTATGGAACTCACACCACTTTACCATGTACTTCTTTGGATTTGTGGTCTCTTTCTTTGCTTGCAGATTTGGCGTGTTATCCTGGGACACCCCACTTTGGTTTTGTCCTTTCTTCTACGGTTTTGGGGCACCTTTCCCTTGATTTTGATTCAAAGATATAAAGTCTCACTTCTTATGCTTGAAATTCTTATCAATCTTGGTAGCATATCAGTATGTTTTACCAAGCAAGGACATGTTGAGGAATTCAATTTCCTCTCGAATGTATCTATGCATACAAATGTGGTGCTTTAGCACCAAATGTTTCTCCAAATATTTGATACCCAATTTTGTGCATAGGGTATGTAACTGATTCGTTAGCTCATGCATATCTTGATCCCTTTATTGCCACAACATAATCCATTGTATGTATTTGTCCTCATAGCTCCCCACAAGATAATATTGTTCCTTGATGGCGTCTCAGAAATAATCCCAAGTGGGTGCTGCTAAAATAAAAAAGAGGGTTCTCTCTTATCATTTTTCTCAGAGTAGTTTTCCCACTAGTCCTTGACATGGGGGGTGGCTTTGAGGAGTGCAAAAGTAATATTTTCCTAGTTGGAAAAGTCATGAATCGAGAAATACCCTTCTAATAGATTCAACCATCTATCTATGACATCTGCATCTATTTGGCCCTCAAATATGGGAATCTCAAATTTTACTTTTACCTTAAAAGGAGTTGCACCTGTAGAGTGGCTATTGGCTGTAGATGCGCCGCCGATGGGCAGTCATTGAAGGATCTGGGCAAAGTTATTCATCATCATGTTCCTTTGTTTTTTTAGGGCCTCTTTGAGCAATATTTTGATAGGATATACTTTTCCATCATCTTTATTTACATCACCCATGGGTGGACATTGGGGTTTGCAAGGCTAATCTTGGAAAGTTTCAACCAGATTGAGCATTAACTCCTTATACCCTAACCTCATTGTGGACATGCAAAGAAGGATCGAGAAAGAGCAGACCGATTTGATACCACTGATCCATACTTATGAATGAACACAATAAAATACATAAATACACATAAACAATGAGATGTAGTTGAAATAAGACTTCATTTCATTAATATCACATAACTGAAATATTTTTACATACTGAATGGAAATAAACTAGCTAGGGCGTTTGTAGCTTATCTCTGAGAAGAGATGTGGTAGCTACATGCCTTTGAATTGTGTTAAAATGAGTCTTTAAGGCCTATTTATTATTGAGAAACAATGGAAAACCCTAAACATTCAAAAACCTAACCCTAGGAGATGAAACACAAAACTATAGGCCCCATTGGGGTAAATTGGTACATCAATTTCTTGGGATCACAACTTTGGCACACAATCTCCATTCGACGTACATGCTACCTAGTTAGAAAAAACTACCCGAGGACTAAAATTGATGGAAATGAATATCAATTGAAAGACTGACATTTTCCGGATGCGATTTTCCAAAAAAACGTTGTTTAGGGACTCAAAATGGCTCCAGAAGTTCTCAACCTGAAAAATTACCAAAAATAGTAAATTTTGCTACAATTAAGGAAATTCAAAAACTGAAAGAAACAATGGTGGGGGTCCAATTAGAATAGATGGGTGGCCACCAATATCCACCTAGACTACAACTACATCATTGTATTTCTTGGACTGATAGGATTTTTTGATGCGATCTCTACTAAAATGATAACTCCTGTATATTGTTAAAATGTTATTTTGACAATGTTAACTAATCTCTCTGGAATGATAAATTATCTATATTATTAAAATGTTATGTGACAGAGTTAACCTCTCTTTCAGGTATGGTAGCTTATGTTTCTTATTATGTGACAAAGTTAACCTCTTCCATATTTGTAATGACATTTCTTGGACAATTTGTTACATGGACAATTCTGTTATGAATTCCGTCCTGTATTTAGTTGTTCTTCATGAGCTAGGGATTATGATGTAATATTTTATGCTTGATGGCAACCTGCTCGATGAAGTTGTCCTTGCTAGAAACCTATTTGATGATTTTCCTTTTGATAGTAATCTATTTGTTAAATATGTAAAAATGATGTTTCTACACGTCAGTTCAGATGTGACAGAGAAAGGAATTCCAGTAAGTGCCAGAGAAAAGAAATAGGAAATATTTCTCAATGTATACACAGGTTTGATGAAGGAAACCCATGTACATACACTACTTGGTATACAGGCAACCCAAGTATACATCCAGAATTAGTATATACACAGTTTTTATGAAGAGAAGTCGCATATACACGTGGTTATGAAGAATCCAAGTTGCGTATACCTTTTGCGCTCTAAAATTATGATACTAGGGTGAATTACCATGGTATTAGCCCACAGTATTGAGCATTGTGTCGTCTATTTGATTCCTTCCAAGAATACCATCGAAATTTGTGTGGTTTTGGCTCATGGTATTGGTAAAGGCTAAATCTATATAAGGAGAAGAATATCATAGTGCAAGGTGTGTGCATGTGTAAGGGATGTTACTGAATACTTCTCTCTGAAGTATATCTGCATGGGATGAACTATGTTTTATTCGTAGATCTGAATCTATGATGCACCCTTGGATAAAATGATGGATTAGGATCTCTAGACCTGAAATGAATATGTACTTGCATGATCTAATTATGAGATTTTTGGATCTATGACTTGGCGCTCGTTTGTTGAAGTGAAGAAAATAAATCTGGGTAAGTTTATAGATCTGCATCTTTCTGCAGTAATAACATTTACAGATCTGTACGCTATTTCATCACAGTGAAAGCGCGTATACACATGGCTTTGTCTTAGCTAAAGTGTGTATGGAAGTCAGGGTTTTCTAAAGCTTACTAGAGAGGTTATCTGGTTATTGCTATTTTATTTTTGATGTCTGTCAATGAAGTCTTCATGTAGATATGGGTTTCTTGAATACTATATATCCTGCTAAGTTGAATATGTACAAATCTGATCAATGAGTGAATACATATGTTTAATAATGACTAATTGATTAAGGGTTCTGCAATACTGAAAAGATATCTAACTAAAAGCCTCAGATCTGGTTTTGAGACTGATCATATTCTATAAATTCAGTATTCTCAGATCTATACGCAGGTTGGTGTGAAGGAAAGCACGTTTACACACAGGATTAATTAAGTGAAGTAGCATATGTATTTTAAGATAATTAATTATCAAGGTTGAGATTGATTGTGCATACTGATTCTAAAATCTGGGTTTATTACTTTGTTTTGGTTACAGTGATCTCATTGTTGTGATTGAAGTTTTGGTTAAGTTTATTATTGATGATATTTATGATGAGTTGTGTTGAAGCCGTGGGATCCAGTGTGAAAATTGATGAAACGTGGTTTGCAGTGGTTCTAAGGGTTGAAGCCTTCAGTGTGGAAGTAGGAATATTCCTGTGAGTAGAAGCTGGTGTTCTGATTAGGGGGTTGAAGCTCCCTTTCAGTAGTGGTTGGTAAATGAGATCAGGGGGTTGGAGCTCCCTTCCAGTATCAGCTGGAGAACGAGAGAAGGTTGTAGCCTTATGCAGGTATATGGCTGCATACTGATATGAGTCTACATTAGTAAAATACTGTAAGAAGTTTTTCATATAATAAATACTGAAGACAGAGACGATAAGAATGGTGGTTTTCTCTCGAATTGGGTTTCCATCTTAAATCTTGCTGTTCATGTGTGATGCTCTTGTGTGATGATTTATTATGTTATTACTGCCCATATTTACTACTTAAATATCTGATGCATAACTAATAAGCTAGGTTAAATAATGTTTTTGAAAGTTTATCTAACAATAAATTTATCTCAATATACACAAGTTCTGTTAGTGTATCTGGGTATGTATGCTAGTTGGGCTAATCAAATTTGTGTATAGAAATCAGTAAGATAAAAGTAAAATATTGTGATTATTGAAAATATTGATTCACCCCCCCCCCTCTCAGTAGTTTTTCCAACGATTGGTATCAGAGTAGGTCCTTCTGAAGAAGCTTAATCACTAGAAGGAAGATCAGCTACGATGAGCAATCAAGATGGGACAACATCTATCAGGCCTCCTCTCTTCAATGGAAACAATTTAATCTTTTGGAAGATAAGGAAAATATCCTATCTTCAGTCTCTTGGAGTAGATGTATGGACTATAGTTGAAGGAGGTTATCAATATCCAACTTCAATTCCGACAGATCCAGAAAAAAAGAAAGAACTATGAAACTAATGAAAAGCAGTCAATGCATTATTGGGAAGTTTGACTGAATCAGAATTTGTCAAAGTCATGTAGTTGAATACAAAAAAGGAAATATGGGACAAAATCATTCTGAGCTATGAAGGTGATGCCAAGGTAAAAAGTGATAAACTCCAAACTCTCAGAATACAATATGAAAAACTCAGAATACATAATGAGGAAATCATTACTAGTTTATTTTTACATCTATATGATATTGTAAATCGTATGAGAAATCTAAGAGAAACCATAACAGACACTACTCTAGTAGAAAAGGTTTTAAGATCTCTAACTCCCAAATTCGAGTCAAAACTATCTCCTATTGAAGAGAAGCATGATCTACAAAATCTTACTATTGTTCAACTCCATTGGATTCTGATTGCATGTGAAATGAGGAAAGGAGGTCCATCTGAAATCAAAGAAGTTGTCTTTAGAGCTGCTGTAAAAGGAAATGAAGTAGAAGAAAAAGAAGGATCAGGGTATGTTTCTAAAGAATATGAGATAAATTTTGTAAAGAAGCTACAATTTGGCAATGGAAGGTTCAGAGGTAAGCTTCCTTTTAAATGTTTTGTTTATGGAAGAGTTGGTCATTATGCTGCTAAATGTCTGCATAAAGATAATCATGAAAAGGGAAAGGAAGTGGCAAAAGGAAATAAGAAACGGTTTATTAATAGAAAAAGCTATTATACTCATGAATATAGTGATGGTCTATCAAATAGTGAAGAAGGAGAATCTGATCAAGATATTAGACTACTCATGGCTTTTGAAAAAGACTCTAGTGAGGCTGAAGATACTATTATGGATGCGTTAGAAGAAAATGATTTTCTTGAAGAACTAAATCAACTCAAAATATGTTTGGAAGAAAAAAATTGTCATAGATACTCTAAATAATTAGCTTATAGAAAAGGAGAAGCACAATGAGAAATTAGAATGTGAAATAGTAAGTCTAAGAAAGGAAATTGAGAAAGTGAAAACTTTAAATCTTTGATTTGCTAAAGGATCTGAAACCTTAGATGAAATTATCAAGGTACAATGCTCTCCTCTTGTAAATACAGGTCTTGGATATATTAGAGAATCCTCTCAGTCTTCAACACTAAGCTATCTAAATGTAGGTGAATCCAGCCAACAACATTTTTCAATTAACAAAAGAACAAAGAGACTAAATAGGTAAAGCATGACCACTTCAATTCAAGGAAGAACAGTAAAAAAAATATCAATCAGCAGGTAAACATAAATAGAAGGTTTCATGATCGCATAAATTTATTCTTTAATGGAAAATGTTTCTCATGTCATAATTTTGGTCATAAAGCTATACAATTTGTTGCATACAAAACCATCATGACCAGAGAAGCTAGAAAGCAAATAAATGAGACTAGAGTAAAGACAAATACTTACAAAAAAATTTCTACTCTTCAAGGCGAAATTTAATGTTCTTATTGTAATAACTTTGGACATGAAGAATCTGAATGTAGGAGAAAACTTCAGCCAAAATAACATATACCCACAAATTCCAAGGTATGGAGAAATAAGGACTCACACATTGAAAGCTACGGCAGAGTGTTATTTGCAGAAGGAGAAGAAAATTAATGGTGCATTTATAGCGGATGCTAAAAACACATGACAGGTGATAACAATAAACTTCTTTCATATAATGCATTAGAGAAAGAAAAGAATGTTACTTTTGGAAATGACTCTCCTGTTATCATTAAGGGTAAAGGTTCTGTGTTTCTAAAAGAAAATGTTAAAGCTAACAATGTTATGTATGTGGATGGGTTAAAGCATAACTTGTTGAGTGTAAGCCAAATGTGTGATCAAGGAAATGAAGTTGGCTTTAGTTCAAAAGAATGTGTAGTACGTGAACTTGACACAAGAAAAATAGTAATAAAAGGAACTAGAAAACCAAGAAATCTATATATATTGAAAGGTGGCCAAGAGAAATGCTACTTAGGTAAATCTACAGAAAATTGGTTATGGCACAAAATATTGGGACATTTGAGCTTCTCTCAAATAAGAAAATCTAGCAGACTCAAAGCTGTTCGTGATCTTCCCATCATCACTCTGCTTGAAAGTACCATATGCAAATCATGCCAATTTGGTAAGCAAACTAGGGTGAAATTCAATGCCAAAGAAGGATCAACAAGTAAGCCTTTTGAACTTATACATACTGATCTATGTGGTCTTGTAAGGAAAAAGTCACCCCGTGGAGAACAATACTATATTTTATTTATTGATGAATTCTCTAGAATGTGTTGGATCGATTTACTAAAACATAAAGATGAAGCATTTGAAAAATTTAAGATATTCAAAGCTTTGGTTGAAAATGAATTAGATCTAAAAATAAAATGTCTTATATCTGTCCGAGGAGGAGAATATATATCAGATGAATTATTTGAACATCATGGCATAAAAGATAGTTTTCTATAGCTAGAACCCCACAAAAAATGGCGTGGTAGAAAGAATGAATAGAATAGTTCAACAGATGGCTCGTGCTATGCTTGATGAATATGGAACTCCCAATACCTTTTGGGGAGAAGCAACACATACTGCAGTAAATATTCTTAACAAGGCTCATGTTCATGTGACTAATGATAAAACTCCTTATGATCTCCGGTATGGTAATCTTCCCACTGTAAAGCATTTTATAGTTTTTCAAAGAAAATGTTTTATCAAGTAAAATGATGAAAAAATTGGTAAGTTTGAACCTATAGCAGATGAAGGAATATTTCTTGGTTACTCTTCTAGAAGTAAAGCATATAAATGTTACAATAAAATACTTTAGAATATTGTTGAATGTATTGATGTTGTAATTGATGAGTCTCTCACAACTCCTAAAAGGGAAATAATAATAAAAAATGAAGATGATTTATATTTTCCCTCATCAAATGGAAAAAATATAGAAGGAAAACCCAATGAAGCACCAAAAGAAGATATATCTAAAAAGGCTCCGTCCAGGTATGTTCAAAAGAATCATCTAGAATCTCAAATTCTGGGAGAAAAGGGATCAGGTGTCCAAACAAGAAGAACTCTTGTAGGATCCCCTAACTATTTGGCATTCTTATCCACTATTGAACCACATAATGTAAATCAAGCTAGTAAAGATGAATTTTGGATTCAAGCCATGAATGAAGAACTTGATCAGATTGAAAAGAATCATACTTGGGAATTGGTTCCAATGCCTCATGATAAAAATGTTATTGGAACAAAATGGATATTAAAAAATAAGTTAAATTAAAATGGAGATGTTATTAGAAACAAAGAAAGACTTGTTTGTAAAGGGTATGCTCAACAAGAAGGAATATAATTTGAAGAAACATTTTCTCTTGTAGCCAGACTTGAAGCCACAAGAATGTTTCTTTCTTTTTCAAGTTTTCAACTATTCAAAGTTTATCAAATGGATGTAAAATCTGATTTCCTCAATGGTGATCTAGAAGAAGAATTTTATATAGAAAAATCATAAGGATTCATTCTGCGAAATGATGAAAAACTTGTTTACAAACTTAAAAAGGCTTTATATGGTCTTAAACAGGCTCCTCGGGCATGGTACTATCATCTTGAAAAATATCTTCAACAACAAGGTTTCAAAAAAGGATATGTTGACAGTAACTTATAAACAAAAATAGAGAATGATAAACTATTGATTATTGTTGTGTATGTTGATGACATCATTTTTGGAAGTAATGAAGAGTCCATGAGTCAAAAATTTTCTTCTATGCAGCAAGAATTTGAAATGTATTTACTTGGAGAACTAACATATTTTATTGGCTTACAAGTGCAACAAGCAACATATGGCATATTTCTATCACAAGAAAAATATCTCAAGCAAATTCTGAAGAAGTATGGGATGGAAGACTGCAAACTTGTGAGTACATGAATGGTAACTGGATGTAACCTCAGTTCTCATGATGATTATCCCATGGTGAATCAACCAGAGTATAGATCCATGATTGGAACTCTACTTTATCTAACCAGGACAAGACCAAACATTATGCATGCAGTTGGGATTGTTGGATGATTCAAAGCTAATCCAAAAGAGTCTCACCTTCAGGATGTAAAAATAATATTCAAATATCTACAAGGGACTCAAGACTTTTGTCTATGGTATTTTAGGAATATTGATCTCACTCTCCATGCTTACACAGATGTGGATTGGGTTGGACATGTTGATGATCGAAAAAGAAATAGTGGTGGTGCATTCTATATGGGGCCCCGATTAGTCTATTGGTTCAACAAGAAACAAAGTTCTATTGCCTCATCTACAACAGAAACAGAATATGTGGCTGCCGCATCATGTTGCACAAAACTTCTTTGGATGATGCAGACATTACAAGATATTCAAATCAAATGTTCACCTCCCATCTCCATTATATGCGATAATACAAGTGCCATTAGTATCTCGAAAAATCCTGTTATGCATTCCAAGACCAAGCACATATCTATCAAGTATCACTTCCTATGTGGACAAGTGCTTGAAAAAAATGTTAAATTGGAGTATGTTCTCTCCAAAGAACAAGTTGCATATATATTTACTAAACCTCTTCCCCGGGAAGCATTCGAATATCTGAGACATAAGCTGGGAGTTTTCTCTGCCTCTCTTATCAAATCTGATTAATTTCAGAAGATTAAATTTGGTACGCTGGTTTCATACAGGAGAATCGCGTATATACGCAAGTTTCTGTGCATAAAACCGTGTATGGTTTTTGCTGACATAATTTCTCTGGCTCAGTTTTCAGAATAGTCTATGGTGTTGTTGGGTAAATCTCTATTATTGTTCCAATATTCATCTTACTTTACCTTTCTTATATATTTATCTCCTTAATGAAGCTGCTTTTATGAATTGGTTGTTGAAGGTGTTCAGGATGCACAAGTTTAGGGGGAGCACCTACCTTGATTGAAAAGGATGCATTGCTGGCATTTTGATTGGTTGATGTTTTATGATATCCTATTTGAGATTCTTTGGTCTTCGTTATACAAAGTCATATATTTTGTTTGATGAAAAATCATGTTGAGACCTATGATGTAAATTTTTTATATTCAATCATGTAAGGACTTGTTCAAATTTGTAAACCTACTTGGTTGGGTAGTTGAGTCAAATATGTAATTCCACTTGGTTGGATCATTGATATAAGTATGAGTCCTTGCTGATAGGAATAGTCATACTCCTTTGAGTTATAACGTCATGTACTTCATTGAAAAGTATGTCTGAATATTTAGCATGAACTCAGGGGGAGCATGGTCAATACAGTGCCCATCAAATCTGCAGAGCCCTTCTTTCTACAGGGAAAGTGAAACCTTGGTTTGGTATTGATTTTCCCTTTTCCCTTGATGTTAAAGGGGGAGAGTAACTTGGTGTTTGAATAATAATGTTTTTGATTGATGTACCTATCAGGTATCTACAATTTGTTGTGATCAAACACCAACATGGTTGCCATCAAGTCCAAAGGGGGAGATTTTTGGCATTATGATGTAATATTTTGTCCTTGATGACAACCTACTCGATGAAGTTGTCCTTGTTGGAAACCTATTTGATTATTTTCCTTTTGATAGCAACCTATTTTTTAAACATGTAAAAATTATGTTTCTACATGTTAGTTCAGATGTGATAGATAAAGGAATTCCAGTAAGTGCTAGAGAAATGAAACAAGAAATATTTCTCAATGTTTACATAGGTTTGATAAAGGAAACCCGCGTATACATCCAGAATTAGTATATACACAGTTTTTATGAAGAGAAGTCACTTATACACGCGGTTATTAAGAATCCAAGTCACGTATACCTTTTGCGCTCTAAAATTATGATACCAAGGGGCATTACCATGGTATTAGCCGACAATATTGAGTGTTGTTTCATCTATTTGATTCCATCCAAGAATACCATCGGCAATTGTGTGGTTTTGGATCATGGTATTGGTAAAGGCTAAATCTATATAAGGAGAAGAATATCATAGTGCAAGGTGTGTGCATGTGTAAGGGATGTTACTGAATACTTCTCTCTGAAGTATATCGACATGGGATGAACTATGTTTTAATGGTAGATCTGAATCTATGATGCACCCTTGGATACAATGATGGATCAAGATCTCTAGATCTAAAATGAATATGTACTTGCATGATCTAATTATGAGATGTTTGGATCTATGACCTGTCGCATGTTTGCTGAAGTGAAGTAAAGAAATCTAGGTAAGTTTATAGATCTGCATCTTTCTGCAGTAATAACATTTACAGATCTATACGTTAGTTCATCATAGTGAAAGCGCGTATACATGTGGCTTTGTATCAGCTAAAGCGCTTATGGAAGTTAGTGTTTTCTGAAGTTTACTAGAGAGGTTATCTAGTTATTTCTGTTGTATTTATATTGTCTGTCAATGAAGTCTTCATGTATATTTGGGTTGCTTGAATACTATATATGATGCTAAGTTGAATATGTAAAAATATGATCAATGAGTGAATAAATATGTTTAATAATGACTGAATGATTAAGGGTTCTGCAATAATGAAAATATATCTGACTGAAAGCCTTAGATCTGGTTCTGATAATGATCATATTCTGTAAATTCAGTATTCTCAGATCTATGCACAGGTTGGTGTGAAGGAAAGCGAGTATACACGCTGGATTTTTAAAGTGAAGTAGCGTATGTATTTTAAGATAATGAATGATCAGGGTTTATATTGATTCTGCATACTGATTCTGAAATTTGGATTTATTACTGTGTTCTGGCTACAATGATCTCACTGTTCTGATTGAAGTTTAGGTTAATTTTATTATTGATGATATTTATGATGAGTTGTGTTGAAGCTGTGGGATCCAGTGTGAAAATTGATGAAATGTGGTCTACAGTGATTCTGAGGGTTGAAGCCTTCAGTGTGGAGGTAAAAGCTTCCTGCTAGTAGAAGTTGGTGTTCTGATCAAGGGATTGAAGCTCCCTTCTAGTAGTGGCTGGTAAACGAGATCAGGGGGTTGGAGCTCCCTTCCAGTAGCAGCTAGAGAACGAGAGAAGGTTGCATCCTTCTACAGGTAGATGCCTGAATACTGATATGAGTCTGCAGCAGTGCAATATTGCAAGTATTTTTCCATATAATAAATATTGAAGACAAAGACGACAACAATGGTGGTTTTCTCCCGAATTGGGTTTCCACCTTAAATCTTAGTGTTCATGTGTGATGCTCTTGTGTGATGATTTATTCTATTATTACTGCACATATTTACTGCTTAACTATCTGATGCATAACTAATAAGCTGGGTTAAAGAATGTTTCTGAAGGTTTATCTAACAATAAAGTTATCTCAGTATACACAAGTTTCTATTAGTGTATCTATGTATATATGCTAGTTGGGCTAATCAAAGTTGCATATATAAATTAGTAAGAGAAAAGAAAAAGAATGTGATGATTAAAAATACTGATTCACCCCCCCTCTCAGTATTTTTCCCAACAACCCAGGTTTTGTTTCCTTCGGAACAAGGGTCTCAACCCTCTCAACCCCATTATATAAAAACTTACCTATTCAATATTTTCTTGATAACCTTTGTCTCACTTAATTCTAGTTATTATTCTTCAAGTTAGTATGGAGACAGTTTAGTTGTATGGGCTGATTCTTTACTCTGGTTGAGGTCTTCACTCACCTATATTTATACGGATTAAGTCTAGTAAAGGGGCCAAAACTGAAATGTCTTAAGACTCCATGAGGTTTTGTCCAATGGCAGAGTACACAGATAAACAATATTAATTTCTAAATACTTCTATGTGTTTTTATGTAAGCTATTTTATTCACCAGATACTCACAATAAGGGTTAGGAAGAAAACAATTTTCTTATTTGTAACTTATTATACACAATATGTTTTCAAGTAGTTCTAATATTGAGCTTTCACTATGTATAGATTATTTTATTTCCATGATTATATTATAGACTGAAAATAACACATCCATGCTGACACCACTTCACTTTTATGTTTTCTATTTATCTGCTATAAGTGAAATTCTCAAAAATTTCACCTACATGAATTAAAATATTATTCATATACATTCGTTCAATAACCACACCCAAATTCTATCATTAATAACTGATACAGATGATAGGATACTTATCTCAAATATTGCAAAACTAGTCAGGTCCACCTAACCTTAGAGAAGGGCGAATACGTCCTCTTCTCACCCCAAGCTCCTCACCGATAAGTAAAATGCAGTCTTGGGTAACAAGAGAGATAGGCATCAATAATTTTGTCTAACATGAACTTTGAGTCTATACTCGAGTTCCACTAGCACCTCGACGAACTTTGGAAACTCTTAGAAAACATCCTTGCTTCTTCCAGATCTTATTCTATTTTCCTCTTTTAGAAAGAACATAGAACCCCTTTTCCTCCCTTGGATTCCCATTTTAATCTCATGGGGGAAAGGTAACTGTTTCTTGAACTTCTCTAACTACTTGGTTCTTGGAATTCGTTCTTTTCAAGACAATCTTCAAATTCACATATACAAAAAAAAAATCATTATTATTTTTAAAAAAATAAAATTTCTAAAGTTTCTTTTACTGAATCTTTAACGGTTTTTCCATAACTAAATTAAATGCAATTAAGGATAAATGTTCGTAACTAGATCTTGTCCTGGGGTGTCACATATTCCCCCCTTGAGGCAAAGCACCTTCCTTAGTGTTTAATCTTGGCCTTGAAACTATTATGTAAAGATCCGTCTCGTGAAATCTTCTTCTTCCCATGTGGTCTCTTCCGAGGTAAAGTGCTTCCACTTCACCTTAACCTGGATCATAGCTCATTTCCTCAACATTGTTTGTCTTCGACTAAGTATGCGTAGAGGCTCTACTAGTAATTCCCCATCCAGTTTGACATGTCAATCAACATTTAATTATATTAGTTTACCTATTATAGTTTAGGAACTCAACATATATTTTTTGCATTTCCATCTATACCATCCATACTTACCTGTATTTCCTGCCAATTAATTAGATGCCTTGAATCATGCACACATTTCTTTAATAAGGAAATGTGAAAGACATTATGGACTTTTATGTGGCTCAGAAGAGAAATTTGATAAGCTATGGGGCCTATTATTTTCAACACTTGGAAAGCCCCACATTAGCGGGGTGCTAACTTAACACACCCACCCCACTGGAAGGTACTTATTTTAGGTTTAATTTGCACATAGACATGATCTCCCACCTAAAATTTCTTAAAAGTTCTTTTCCTAAGGCTACATACATTTTTTTTTTTGTCCTAGGCATCCTTTAAATTCTGCTGGACCCTCTTGACTTCCTACAATTCTGCCAAGCTACCTGGTCCTAATATCAGCTTGTCCTCTGTACTGCTCCAATTAGGTGTTCAACACTTTCTACCATAAAATACCTCATAAGGAATTGTCTTTAATGATTCATGGTAGTTGTTGTTGTAAGCGAATTAGACGAGGTGAAGATACTCTTCCCATTTAGTTGGCCATTGCATTACATACATATGTAGCATATCTTCCATCACTTGATTCACTCATTCCGTTTTCTCGTCAGTTTGAGGATGATAGGCAATACTTAACTAAATATGATTACCCAATCCAACAAACAAGGCTTTCCAAAATGCACAGGTAAATTTCATGTCTTTGTTTGAGATCACTACCTTCGGCATGTCATGCAACCAAAATACCTCTCATGAATACATCTGCAACATCCAAAGCTTTATAAGTAGTTTTGACATGAATAAAATGAGTATACTTACTCAATTTATCCACCACCACCATGATGGAATCATGTTGTTTCTTTGTTTTTGATAATCCGATTATGAACTCCAAAGTAATCATTTCCCATTTCCACTTAGGAATAGGTAGAGGTTGAATTAAGATAGTAGGGTGTTGGTGCTCTGCCTTAACTAGATGACACTCCATACACTTAGCCAAATATTCAGGTATATCCTTCCTCATGCTTGACCAAAAATAATATTTTTTATTGTTGAAAAAAAATCTTGGTACCCAGGATGAAAATCATATGGACTACAATGAAAATCACCCAAAAAGATTTGTTTAATATAATATTGATTAGGAACATAAATCTACCTCTCAAGCTTAATAATTCTTTATTTTTTATCTCATATTTATTTATTTTTACCCGTACTCTGTGCTTGCTTAGCTTCCTACCACATAAAATCATATTCCGGATCTTTACGAGCATCCTCTTTAAGTTGTTTCAATACATCGAACTCAATATTGTTGGGTCGTTAATATGCCATTATTATTATCACTTTTGAACACTTATTCCACCCATTTCTACCATTCTTCATCACGTCATTTATTATAATTTATTATTTAAATCCATTTTATAAATGATTTATGCTCTTATGGATGAATATTATTTATCTTCCTTTATTTCTAATAAATCGATGATTATGAATTATTTTATCAATGATAGTTTTAATAAATTGGTTATAACATTATTCACCATTTTTAGCCTCCAAGGTAATTTCCAGATTGAAGATTTGATCATTAAAAGTGCCAACTCAGAAATGCGCTGGAATAAGGAGTGACAGTTTTGCGGTTGATATTCTGAGTAAATGAAGACGAATCTGGAAAATCCGGAACATGGGTTTTGTCCAGAACGGACCCATTTAACTTTAACAAAGAACGGTTTGCCCAAATTCGGCCTTTGTTGAGAGATTCACAGAGTTCTTTAAGCACGATTTTCTCAGTTCTGTTGTTGCGGCCGTCCTCCAAATCTCAGCTGCAAAGCCAAATTCGCCTTCTTCTTGTTGATCAATTGGTTGGAAACAATATAATTTTGTAATAGAATCATGTTGTAATTATCTTCATTGTAACCACTCTCTGCTCTCTTTGTATTTAAATCAGAACAGAGATCAGAGAGGGGGAGGACTTCAGGGATGGATTTGAATGAAGGATTGAGAGGATGAATTAGAAATTCAGAATTGAGGATGGCAGCGAGAATGGATAATGGCTGAGAGTTGGAAAGATTTCTCGTTGTAATCCACTGTACCTATGCTTCGATATTTTAATATAAATCTGGTTGTTGTTCATTCTGTTCATCTGAAGTAACCCAGCAGCATTCGCTGGCGGCTAAGGGCCCAACCTCTGGTGGATTGTGCTGCTGCTGTATATTATATTCTTTTGTTTTATGCGTGGTTTGCTTATCAGTTTTATTTGGTAATCTGGTATGTTCTATTATTTTACATCACAGCTCTGTCACGTAATCTCATTTTCTGAGACAGAAATATCATATCGATTTTGCAACGCATTGCTGTTTCTTTAAGTGCTGATATAAATGGTTTTTACAGGACACCGTTGCTATTCAATTATGGAATGTCTGTGTTGTAACATTTGACCATTGGTATTATTGAATTCATCTTAGAAATTATATTTCCTTGCGATTGTTGAATTTATAAACGTTGCTGCTCCATTCTAAAAGACAGTCGTATTATTTATAACTAAGACTGACAAGTGGATTACCAAGATCAGATTGCTATTGAGGTGTGCCGTGTGTTAAGTTATTATGTATTTATATTTGACTTTCCAACGTTGTTTCATATTCTATCATTAATCAATGCTGTTCTATTTCCGTGTGCTGCCCGATTTATTCTTAGAGTAAAGATTGCTATTAATTTGGCTTTGCTATTGATTTCCATTAATTAGAGTTTGTTGTTCAGATTCCTTTAATTACAGTTTGCTGTCCATTTACTTTGTTGTTCGATTACTGTTCCCTTTTAGAATTTCCGTTCCATTCCAGATTTGCTGTTCAATTCTTTATTTTCTGTTCCATTTTGCTATCTGCCGTTCCATTTACTCGCATTTGTTGTTTTGGTGTGAGAGACGATCTAAGGCTGTAGTGAGCTTCGGCATTCACTGTCTAGCTCCCAGACCCGTGGTCTATGCTCTAATTTCCTTTCCATCAGTTTCCAAGGGGATGGGTTATCGCTGCCGAACCCTTGACTGATAAGCTGCCTAGTTTTCTGAATGTGTGAGTTATTCTTTTGAAGTAACTTAGTTATAGACAAGCATCCATTTACTCTTGCATTTTAAGCACTATACTGCAAAACATTACTCTTGATTAAATAGCCGCCTCAGACTGAGTACACTCTTGAGATGAAAAGTCGTCCCCGGGTTGACAATTAATGTGAGGTAATTAGGAGTTACAAAGACACCTTTTTTATTTTCCGCTTCCACAAATATGACACTATTGGAATTTCATATACATAATGTGTTGAGCCCCAAAGATGTCCTTTCCTTTCACCAAATTTCACTTCATTCCATTTGTCCTTTATCAGTTATAGGCTTAAAAGATCAATAGGATTGATTAAAGTCACTTTAAGAATGCATGCAATAACTGACTTACTATACTTTTGTTGTTTTGTTGTCGTAGTGATTTTTGACTAGACTTAGCTACAGAATGCAGCCATTCTGTAGCTAGTCGCCTATTCCGCAGCCATATTTATGTTCACACAGGTTACAGGTGTCACTTAAAGTAAAAACACATATGTTTGAATTCCAGAACTCACCTACATCATTCCTTGCCCTCTACGAAGTCTGAGCAAAAATCTGTATGTGGTTATGCACGTGGAGGAAGCCAAAACTAAGAAGTAGACTTCTACAAGGACAAGGACTCTACAGATGTCTTCAGCAAAGTACGAGTCCTCAACAGGAGTTATAATTTGATTTTGATTTAAAAATACACCTATGCCTATTTCCACTCAATGACAGTTATGTATTTTTCTTATAAGAATAACTCGGTGAACCGAGAGACAGTTAGCTAGTTGATGTTTTGTTGTTAAGTTTTCCAAGATTGTGATACTCTGTTTCTGAAGTGTTTTCCTTTAATGAAAGAAGTACAACTTTGATGCATGATCTGAAGCAATTTTGAGGAGTTAAGGATTCGTGTGCCAATCTGATGGTAGAGGGCCCCTACTGTCCGAAAGGCTTTGTGCATATTTTCTAGATAAGTGACTTTAGCTCTGTTTCGTTCTTAATTTAGGTAGTTTTTCTGAGCTTTATGTTTAATGATTCACTTACATCGAATATTATAGTCAATCTTGTTCTTATGAACTGTTCCAATATATCACTAACACGTGAATGAGATAGAGCTATAATACTTCGGAGGTTAATTGCATTCTAGTTTAGTTATGTTCATTGTATTTCAAGTTTTATTAATTGCATTCTAGTCCTGTTGAATTAGACTTAAAAGACCTTCATTATTTTACAAGCTGCTCTTGTTCTTAGTATATTCTAGCACATCATTATCATATGGAAAATAATTAGCTATATCATTTTGAGTTCTTGACTGTTCTGCAATTTCTCATAATTTTACAAACAGCCTTTTTCCAAAGTTATTCCAAAAGATCTCTAATCCTTGAATGAGGCTTAATAGTAACATTTTGAGTTGAATAATGGGTTAATTCTAGTGTCATAAGTTATTTTAGCATATGGTTCCTTATTATGTTGTAGATAATCTTTTCTCAAAATGTTCCAACAAATTTCTAACCATGGATGAGATTTTCTCTTTGATATTGTCAGTTGTTGTTTATTAAAGAGAACCTCATTGCATCAAACTTGTCCTTTTCTCAAGTTGTTCCAACATACCTCTAATGAAATGAATTGGACTGAGTGTAATGTTATGAGTTACTTTTCTTGTCAAGCTTTGCAATCTGTGAATTAGCATTTTTCTGTTCTTAGGTTCCATACATAGTTTAGAGTAGATTTTGTTCTGTTTTCGTGTGACCAATGACTTCTCTTTGAAAAAAATTTAGTTCTTTTCCTCTTAGCATAAAAATGCAAAACCAAAAACACTAGAAAAAAAAAACACAACGAAGTAGGAAGAAGATACCTAGGCACATATAGTGCACTTCACTTCAACAGTTTACTAGCCCTGGTTGACAATTTATGACATCAATTTAGGAACACTAAGTTGACTAGACATTTTGGCACCGTTTCCAGGGAAGTGTAACTAGGTAGCCTTGTTTCTTACCTCCCAAAAAAAATGATATGCATAGAGAAAGAGACTCAAGGGGTAGATTCATGAGAATCAGAAGCTTGATTCCTAGAACATCACTTGTTCCACCAAGACCAAGAGGCAGCACACCTCCAACTCAAATCCACATCCCATACTTTAATGATCATAGACTTCCAGAAGATTTAAGATAAGATATTCCATCAGAAATACCTTCCACTTCATTCATTGAACTTGTCCTAGAAGAAGATTCAAGGATCCCTGCTAGAGACATAAAATTTTCCACTTCCACAGGAGAATCAACCATGGCAGAAGAAGGGGGAGGAGGATTCTTTAATGGAGAAAAAACACTATTTGGAGGGGGTAGAGGTAGAGGTAGAGGAGAAGGAGGTAGAGGTGCAGAAGGAGAAGGAGGTAGAGGTGAAGAAGGAGGCAGAGGAAGAGGTAGAAGGGAAATGGGAAGCTCTTTTTGGTTTCCTATAGTAGATGAAGAAACCAATGCAACTATGAAAAACATTTCACCCTCTGTCCTTCCAAAATTTTATGGACTCAAAAGTGAAGATCCTAAAACCTTCCTATTTGAATTTTAAGTCCTATGTAGAACCTATGATTACTTACAAGATAACCAAAAACTAAAACTATTCCCTTCAACATTGAAAGGAGCAGCATTAAAATGGTTTATGAGTTTGATCAATAGTTCTATTAGGACATGAGAAGACATGAAACACGCATTTCTAGAGAGGTATTTGGATTAATGTATGCCATTCAACCATAAGGAGGAAGTGTTTAAAATTCTACAAAAAGAGGATGAAAATCTGGAAGATTTGTTGGAGAGGTTTAACTATAACATCAAGAGAGCAAAAATGGAAAACTTAGACCAAGATACTTTGAAAGCTCTCTTGTTGAAGACAATTAGAGATGATTGGTTAGATATCGTTAATATGATGGGAAAAGGGGATATATCTCAGCTCACATTACCTGAAATATCTGAATTATGTATCAACCTTTCAAGAGGGAAATCTAAAATTGTAAAAGGACCAAGAGACCCTGCTCTTACAAGGGCAAATAAGTCTGCTTCTGGGACAGTAAGTAGGGCAGAAATAGGACATATGCTTGATGAATTCAAATCTGACATTTTAGGGAGTCTTAGTGAGAAAATAGACACCCTTAAGTTACAAAACAAGCAAAAAACTGAATCTGATGCCTTAACAATCTTTTGTCCCAAATGTAGAAAGAAGCATGCCTTGAGAGAGTGCCCTTTGGATGCAAAAGTAGTAGAGACTTGTGTAATTTGCTTAGAAAAACATGAGACCAAGATTTTTCCTTCACTTCCTGGTCTTAAAGCTATCTTTCAAGAAGAAACCCCTACAAATTCCATAGAATCTCTCAATTTTGTCTCTAGGAGGCCTTGGAAAGGACCTAAAACACAAGGATTCCATGATCACCTATATAATCAACCTCCAACAAATTGGAATTCTTGGCAGCAACCTTGGTCCCAATTTCAAAATAAATCTCAAGCTTGGGCACAAGGAGCACAAAATCCCTATGGAAGATACTCTCAGTACTATCAATATCCACCATCCTATCCACCATATCCACATTTTCCTCCTCAACAAAATCCTCAAAATCCACAACATCAAAATCCACCACTTCCATTACCATTTCCTCATAAAGCAAATCAGTTACCTGCCCAACCCATACCAAACCCCAACAATAAAAATCCTCGGAACACATACATGATATAAGGCCAACAGTTTCCAACCTATTTGATTACTCCTTTAGACCTTAATGATGTTCAACTTAGGTGTGGAAGAATACTTGAAAAGAAGAAACCTTCTGTAATCATACAAGAACAAAACAACTCTGAGGAATATTCTCTGCGGGTAAATAAAAGTCTTGAAGAGTGCACACCTCTTCAAGACCCAAATATTGAAAAATCAAAACAAAAATAACCAATAACTTCAACTCCTATATTAGAGCAGCCATCAACATCTACCTCTACACCTCCCTTTCCAGAAAGATTACAAATTGATAAGGGTGTAAAAAAACAAATTATGGTGCCTAATTATGATTTCCTAGATGAGCTGAGAAATGTTTGTATTAAGATCCCATTATTACAAGCTATCAAGGAAATTCCAATTCTAGCAAAAACAATAAAGGATTTGAGCATGAAAAAAACAGGAAAAAGAATCAAAGAGACAAAGAAAATTCAACTTGCAGGAAAAATAGCAGATATCATGATGGGTAAGATTGCCATTCCAAAGTATCTAGACCCAGGAAATCCAGTTGTTAAAATACACATCAATGAAACTGAGATCCAAAACACACTTCTTGATTTAGGAGCAGCAATCAATATCATGATTAGACAAATCATGGATAAACTAAAGCTTCCTAATCTTATTTTTACACCCAAATTATTACAATTAGCAGACAGATCTGTGATCAAACCTGATGGGGTAATAGAAGACATTCCAGTGTCCCTACATTCTTGGGAGTATCCTGTGGATTTTATGATCCAAACTCCTAATAATAATCTAGGAGGGCATCCTATTATATTAGGAATACCTTGGTTAGCTACAGCTGATGCTTTCATTAGCTGTAGATCCAGTGATATGTACATCTCTGATGGTATTTCAACCAAGAAATTTACCTTGTATCCTCCAACAAAAACAATTACAGAATTATATGATACTCAATGGATTGAGGATGAATAATACATACAACCTCTCTTCACAATTTCATAAATTAGTGAAGATAGCCAGATTCTGAATACCTTAGAAAATTTTGAATCCTCTTCGAAATACAAACATGAAAAATTTTAGGAGGAATCCAAAATTGAGTTTTTATCATCAAGACAGATGTCTCTTTACTCCATGGATAAATTTGGCAGCTCTACAATTGAGATATTTCCAAGTAAAACTTTAAACATAAACAAGAACCTAGAGAAATCTCAACAAGAAAAGCTAGTCAAGATATTACAGAGACATTCTTCTGCATATGCATGGGAGTACACTGATATGAAAGGGATAAGCCCTAAGACTTGCACTCATCACATCTACATAGAGGAAAATTATAAACCAATCAGACAACCTCAAAGACGGATGAATCCAAATCTTAGGGAGATTGTTAAAGAAGAATTGCAGAAATTGTTGAATGTCAACTTTATCTATCCTATTTCAGATAGTTAGTGGGTTTATCCTTTGGTAATTGTGCCAAAGAAAAATGGTAAATGGAGGGTATGTATTGACTACCGAGAATTAAACAAAGCTACTCTTAAAGATCATTTTCCCCTACCTTTCATAGATCAGGTGTTAGATACATTAGCTGGCAAAAAGTACTTCTCATTTTTAGATGGGCTTAGTTTTTATAACCAAATTCAAGTAGCACTTGAAGATCAAGACAAAAACACATTTACCTGTCCTTGGGGTGCCTATGCTTACCGAGTATTTCCATTTGGACTATGTAATGCACCTGCAACATTTCAAAGGGAAGTACTAGGAATCTTTTCAGATCTAATACATGATTGTGTAGAGGTATATATGGATGATTTCACAGTCTATGGAAACACATTTGAAGAAGCTTTAGCGAACTTGGAATTTTTTTTAAAGAGATGTAAAGAAGAAAATCTTTCACTAAGTCATGAGAAGTGTTTTATGATATTTACTGAAGGAATTGTTTTGGGGCATCACATTTCAGGGGATGGGATTAGAGTTGATGAGTCAAAATTTGAAGTCATATCTAACTTATCTGTTCCAAGTTGTCAAAAAGATGTTAGGAGTTTTCTAGGATTTACAGGATATTATCGAAGGTTTATAGAAAACTTCACCAAGATAGCATCTCCACTTTTCAAATTACTTACCAAGGACTGTGAATTCAAATGGAATCCTGGTTGCCAGTTATCCTTTGAGACCTTGAAAACAAAAATATATGAAGCACCTATTTTAAGGGGACCTAACTGGAAATTACATTTTCATATTTCAACAGATGCCTCAGATACAGCTTTAGGAGCAGTATTGGGACAAAAAGACCTGATTCCTTATGCCATCTACTATACAAGTAAAAATTTGACTCCTTCAGAGTTAAATTATATTGTAATTGAAAAAGAGTTCTTAGCTATTGTTCATGCCATAAATAAATTCAGACACTATATAATAGGCTATGAAACTTTTGTTCACACAGATCACTCTGTAATTAAATATCTAATGAACAAATCAATTACTAATGGCAGAGTCATAAGATGGTTATTGCTTTTACAGGAATTCAACATTACCATTCTAGATAGGCCTGGGAAACAAAATACAGTAGTTGATTTCCTATCTAGACTCCAAAACATTAAGGACAGTACTCCAGTTGAAGATCAATTCCCTGATGAATATCTTTTTGCAGTTTCTACTCAAACTCCTTGGTTTGCTGACATTGCTAATTATTTAGTTTCAGGAAAATTTCCTTCAATAATGAATGCAAGAGACAAAAGAAAGATCATTTATGACAGTGCAAAATATTCATGGGTTGCTAATGAGTTATACAAAACAAGTCCAGATTTTATCACTAGGAGATGTGTTCGAGAAGATGAGATGCCTGAGATTCTCAAGGCATGTCATGATAAACCTTGTGGCAGACACTTTGCTGATAAAAGGACAGCTTATAAGATCTTTCATTTAGGATACTATTGGCCATCCATTTTTAAAGATGCTTAAGAGTATGTCAAAAGGTGTAACAACTGCCAAACCTTCTTCTTCAGGTGAGATGCCATTGCAGCCTCAGGTACATATTGAACCTTTTGAGAAATGGGCTTTAGATTTTGTAGGACCTATTAGTCCTCCATCAAGACAAAAGAAATATATATTAGTTTTCACTGATTATGTTACCAAATGGGTAGAGGCCAAGCCATTACTTTCTGCTACTGAAGCAACTATAGTTAATTTTATTTTTGAGGATATTTTTACTCGTTTTTGTGTCCCAAGAGAAATTGTTATAGATCAAGGAGCTCAATTCACATCAAAGCTAGTGGAACAAATGGTGGAGAGGTACAAAATAAGACACAGAAAATCTACTCCCTATCATCCACAAGCAAATGGTCAAGTGGAATCTACTAATAAGGTCATTGAAGGGATCCTAACAAAGACTATTCATTTACATAGAAGAGATTGGGCATACAGGCTTGCTGAAGCCTTGTGGGCCTATAGAACTACATGGAGAAGCACAACGGGTCATACTCCTTATGAACTTGTTTATGGAAAACAAGTCTTGTTTCCCATAGAGTTTCAGATTCAAAATTTTAAAATGGCAGTCCAGCTAGGAATTGATCTAACAGAAGCACAAAAGCATAGATTGGAGCAGATTAATGAATTGGATGAGATCAAACAAGATGCAGTCCAGAGAACAAATATAGTCCAACAACAAAGGACTAGATGGCATGATAAGTAAATTAAGGAAAAGAAATTAAAAGAAGGTGACTGGGCCCTCTTGTTTGATTCAAAGTTCAAAGATTTTCAAGGTAAATTCCAAACACATTGGCTTGGGCCATATGAAATTGTGAAATTTTTTGACAATGGAGCAATAAAAATTAGGTCAATAGATGAAGATGAGATCACTTTTCTTGTAAATGGTCATAGATTGAAACTGTATCATAAGCCACTTTCAAGAGAAGAATTTGTCAAGATATTCCAAGAGAATAGTGATGTGAAGTTAATGAAGAAGAATCCTTCTTCTTCATCAACTTAATTGTATTTTCTGAAATTAGATGCATAAAAAAAAAAAGTATAAACATGAAAACTAATCATTGATTAGCATGTTTATACAGAAAAGATAAAGTGAAAATCAGAATCCTTCTGACACTTTACCTTTTCAAAATTGTTCTTTTCCTGCAAGAAAATATCATAAAATCATAAGTGCAGGCCCACTTTACATATCACATACCACTTATGATCCATTTCACTCCATCATATCTCACTTAATTCATATTTCATTCACTCCATTCATCCATACTTCATTCACTCCATTTTATGGTCCATCTCATTTTCATTTCAGGTTTTCAAAATTGATCTCTTTCTGCAATTGAGTATTACAAATCATAAGTTGCAGGCCACTTTTCATATTTCATTCCACTTCACATTTATGATCCATTTCATTCCATCATATTTCACTTCACTCATGCTTCATTCCACCATATTTCATGATCCATTTTATTTAATTTCATACTACATTCCATCCATGTTTCAAATTATTTCATTCCATGTCTCAAAGATTTTACAGGTATATTCTACAGCTAGATATTCTGTAGCCAGACATTCTGCAACCAAACATTCTGTAGCCAGACATTTTGCAGCCAGATATCCTGCAGGAAACTATCCAACAACCACTTGTTCAACAACAAATTGATCCTGCACACCTATGTCAACAAGAAAAATCAAAGGGATTATGAAGACTGAAGGATCAATGATTTTCGAAAGAAGACAAAGCATATTAAAACCACACCAAAAAAAAAAATCAAAAGAAGGGCTAAGGTAAAATTGTAAAATTATTATGATAACAGATTATGAAAGTTATAGTATGGTTAAGTTATATGTATGTTTCATAAAGTTATTTTGAATATTCGTATTGATCAAGCCTATCATAAAATCCTTGGACAAATCCCTTCCATTCCGCCATATCAAATCATAATTTATTAAAAATTAATGGTTAGTACTTGAAGTGACCTATTAGGTCACGTCACTAACCCGAAGTATTCAGTGATGAGTCTGAAATTCTCACGAGATTTCTCCGCGGTCTTTTACTCCATGACAGCTCTCAAACTCATTTATTAGTTTGATTTACCCTCACCGTATTTCACTCATTCCATATCCACTTCATGTCATTTTTCTGTAGCCAATTCCTATCGGAAAAAATAGAGAAGTCATCTTTGGGGTGAAAACAAACTTCTACAGCCATTTTTACCTTGAATAGGAGAGCAGTTACGAAGCAGTAAATTGAATATTGAGAAAAGAAGCCATGGGACTCATTGTAAGGTCCGAACCAGTTGGAACCAAATACCTAGAGGGTTACCCACAGATTAGAGAAATGTTACAGCAGGTTGGATGGCTACAATTTTTGGAAAAGTTCAATGGATTTCATAAGGAGGTCACCAAGACATTTTCCCGGTCATTCAACGGGTTAGAAGTTGAAATAGGTGATGTCAAGTTCATTATCATAGAATATTTCATTGCAGAAGCAGCAGAATTACCAAGGCAAGGTGAACGATGGTTCAAAAACAAGGAATTTCACAATGAAGCATGGAGGCATATGCTCAAAACACCAGGTATGGATATCTCAGTTTTCAAGAAAGGCATTCCTAGTTCAGCCTTAAAGAATAAATGGCGAAATATGTTGTTAATTCTGCAAAATTTTATAACTTGTGAGGGAAGGTTTGGCACCCTATATGTTTATCACATTTGACTTATGATGCATTTCCTAGATGAAGAAATCAATTTACCCTTTTTCTTACTCCATAGCCTAAAGAGGATGGCTTCTAATGTCCAAAAAAGGGTTCAATTCTTAGAAACCACCTTGTATCACCATGGCCTAGTTAAAATCCTAATTGAGCATCATTTGAAAAAGGTGGGGGACAGTTGGGATGAGTTCCTCTTGAGGAATCATTTTGAAGAACCTAAAGAAACTCCATCTAAAGGCAAACTTGCAAGAAGAAGCAGGAGAGGAAAAATTTCCAAATCTGTTGAAATTAAAACTAGTAAATCCATACAAGAAGACAATGAGGAGATTATCTCTGAAAAATTGGTTGAAATCAAGAAACAACTTAAAAAGGAAAAGATAATAAGAAAGTATGCTAAGGAGAGACATGAGGGACCATCTAAACTAAGAAGAAGCCATAGGCTTAGAGGCATATTGAAGAAAACAGGGGTTAAGCAAATGGGAATCATAGATATTGAATATGAAGAGACACCAACTGATAGATCTCCTGAGTACTCGTACGAAGAGGATCTTGATAGAGGAACTCCGGAAGTAGACCCAGCCCAACAACAAATCTATCATTATGTTGAGTCATTGGAAAAGAGAGCTTCAGAAAACAGAGGAAGAACTCCTAGCCCACAAGAATCTTCAATTGAAGTGCTGAGGAGAGATAAACATGAATTGGAAGTACTTAATAGGCACATAAAAATTGAAAATGAAATTTTAAGGGAACAAGTCAAGATGAAAAGTAATATGAATACAACTCTCTCTCTGCAAATGGAAAAATTGTACAAGGCTAGTGAGAAGCTAAAGAAGAAAAAAAAAAAGTTGAGCAGGCACTTATAAATCTGAGGTTCAAATTGGTCATAAGGAAGCCCAGGATGCCATTGAAAACTAAGCAAAGCAGAAAAAGGAAGTTAGATGTCCTAACAGAAGTTTCAGAATACATGAATTGATTGCATGAGGACATGCAAAAGCTTTGCAGTGGGGGTATGTTGAGCCCGATGTCCTTTCCTTTCACCAAATTTCACTTCATTCCATTTTTCCTTTATCAGTTATAGGCTTAAAAGATCAATAGGATTGATTAAAGTCACTTTAATAATGCATGCAATAACTGACTTACTATACTTTTGTGGTTTTGTTGTCGTAGTGATTTTTGACTAGACTTAGCTACAGAATGCAACCATTCTGTAGCTAGTCGCCTATTCCACAGCCATATTTATGTTCACACAGGTTACAGGTGTCACTTAAAGTAAAAACACATATGGTTGAATTCCAGAACTCACCTACATCATTCCTTGCCCTCTACGAAGTCTGAGCAAAAATCTGCAAGTGGTTATGCACGTGGAGGAAGCCAAAACTAAGAAGTAGACTTCTACAAGGACAAGGACTCTACAGATGTCTTTAGCAAAGTACGAGTCCTGAACAGGAGTTCTAATTTGATTTTGATTTAAAAATAAACCTATGCCTATTTCCACTCAATGACAATTATGTATTTTTCTTATAAGAATAACTCGGTGAACCGAGAGACAGTTAGCTAGTTGATGTTTTGTTGTTAAGTTTTCCAAGACTGTGATACTCTATTTCTGAAGCGTTTTAATTTAATGAAAGAAGTACAACTTTGATGCATGATCTGAAGCAATTTTGAGGAGTTAAGGATTCGTGTGCCAATCTGATGGTAGATGGCCCCTACCGTCTGAAAGGTTTTGTGCATATTTTCTAAGTGACTTTAGCTCTATTTCGTTCTTAATTTAGGTAGTTTTTCTGAGCTTCATGTTTTATGATTCACTTACATTGAATATTACAGTCAATCTTGTTCTTATGAATTGTTCCAATATATCACTAACACATGAATGAGATAGAGCTGTAATACTTCGGAGGTTAATTGCATTCTAGTTCAGTTCTGTTCATTGTATTTCAAGTTTTATTAATTGCATTCTAGTCCTATTGAATTAGACTTAAAATACCTTCATTATTTTACAAGCTGATCTTGTTCTTAGTCTCTTCTAACACATCATTATCATATGGAAAAGAATTAGCTATATCATTTTGAGTTCTTGATTGTTTTGCAATTTCTCATAATTTTACAAACAACCTTTTTCAAAAGTTATTCCAAAAGATCTCTAATCCTTGAATGAGGCTTAATAGTAACATTTTGAGTTGTAGAATGGGTTAATTCTAGTGTCATAAGTTATTTTAGCATAGGGTTCGTTATTATGTTGCAGATAATATTTTCTCAAAATGTTCCAACAAATTTCTAACCATGGATGAGATTTTCTCTGTGATATTGTAAGTTGTTGTTTATTAAAGAGAACCTCATTGCATCAAACTTATCCTTTTCTCAAGCTGTTCCAACATACCTATAATGAAATGAATTGGACTGAGTGTAATGTTATGAGTTACTTTTCTTGTCAATCTTTGAAATATGTGAATTAGCATTTTCTATTCTTAGGTGCCATACATAGTTTAGAGTAGATTTTGTTCTGTTTTCGTGTGACCAATGACTTCTCTTTGCCAACAATTTAGTTCTTTTACTCTTA
>CM076578.1:288507979-288593019 GCA_034641835.2 Pinus albicaulis | reverse complement strand
CCCTATATTACTAGTATAGTCTCTTATTGTTGTTAGTGTAACCCTTTTATTGTTATTATTGTACCCTTGTAACCCCCATATTGTTATTATTGTGCCCTTAAATTATTATTGTTAGGTCGGCTAGGATTACATTGTGGCCCCATGGACTCCTATATAGAAAGGAGGTTTTGTAATTTGAATCATCCAAGAATTGTTCATTCATGTAATGTATTTGAGGTTTCCCCCTCTAAGTGGCTTATTTCTAAGGCATTGATATCTCTTTTCTTCTCTTTTTGGAGCCTAAGCCACAACACAATGAGATCGACCCATGTTGTCGACCGAAGGTCTCGACAAAACTGAAGAAAATCAACAAGGCATCTTCAACAGCCAGTGGGCGTCAACAAATTTTCCAGTGGGCAGTCGACAGCAAAGAAGCAGTGAACAATTTTCAGCACGGCAAAAGCAACAGTGAGTTGTTTTTGACATCATCAGCCAGTGGGCTTTGAACAAATTTTGTCAGTGGACAAAGGATGCTGATTTCATGCAAAGGACAGATGGATCCTTTTTCAACTTGGCACTTGATGGAGTTTTCAAGCAAAATTTAGAGATGAATCAGACACGCAGCTGACTCATGGTCTCTTTAGATTGTAGTTTTTCAGCATCCAGCTTTGGCGGTTTTTCAGGCAATTTTTTTTTAGGATCAACATGAGAACTTGGAAGATGGTTCCTCGTTCTTATTTTGGATTTGTCATTGAAGGGGGGAATGTTAGCCTCTCTCAAATAACAATAATAAATCCAAAATAATAAATAAATTAATTAAATATTCCAAGTTAGGAATATGTGCCTAACTCTTGGGTTGTTCCTCAAATATTGGAGTTTGTTTAGTAACTCCTATCTTGGTGGGTTTTTGGTCAGAAATTATCTCAACCAAAGGAGTCTAAGATAGCTCAGACTATCTTAAGAAATTTTCTCTCATCTATTTAAATTGTAAACTAAATTATTTTAATAAGAGAGAATGATGATAATGCCATGAGGCTGAAGCCTCTTTTCCGCCATTTTTTTGTCTGGTTTTGTATCTATGTTTTCTGCAATCTGTTTCTGAGTTATTTGATTTCTAATAAGACCTTACGATGACTATCTTCAAGAGTATGAATCTCAATCTCATAGGTTTAGAGGTCATAAACTTCCAAGGGTTTTGTAGGATCAAGGAGAATAGAAGCAAAAAGGTGCAAGCAACATGATTTGGGTAGATTATTTCTATCTCCTTTCTATCTAGGGCTTGGGTGAAGGAACTCAACACCTAGTTTCTAGCAAAGACCATCAGTTTCCCGAAGATGAAGCCATTAGAATAGCGTTGCTGCATCTTGAAGGTAACTTGTAAGGATTACGATTATGTCAGTGGTTTTATTAATCTTTCTCATTAAATAATGCAAACATATCTACTTATGCAAAGTTCAGCTAAGAGGTTAGTGAAAAATATTTGGATGCAAAACATTTTGAAACATCCTTGGTTGAGCTAGATAAGCTTAAACAAACAAAACCTTGGCATGAGTTGGAAGGATTTATAAACCTAACTCCATTCCAGAATGTTATTGAGGGGGTACAAATCTTGCAGAATACCTTTCTAGAGGCAAGATCCCCACTTCAAAAAGAGCTCTCTTCTCAAAAGGAAGACATGGAGATCTCCTTTTCCAGAGAGGATCTAAACGAAGAGCCTCTAAATGATGATGAGGTAGCCTCCATTCATGATGAAGGGGAAGAGTAGGCAAGAGGTAACAGCACTGTCACATCAGGAGCAGATCTAGTACTTCATGGAGAGGAAGATGGAGCAATTGCTCCAATGAGAGGAATTCTTATACCCTTGCAAGAAGTTCCAAAGAATCCAATATGTGGAGATCAGGGCACAATCCATGAGAATCATGTGCCATCATTGATATAATGTGAGACCTGAGAGATGAAAGAAGAAGACAGGGAGGAGGACCAACATCATATGATTAGGAGCACACACCCCTATCTATTTCAGAAGGTTGATGCATAGAAGAGGCAGAATGATTTGCGCAGTGAGAACAAGGACAAAGCAGTCCACTCATATATGCAGTCTACTCTTGATATTGATGTCTCATTGCATGGGGTCATTCCACCTGGGAGACCACCAGATCAGGAGATGGTGAGAGATGCTTCACTTCAGGTTGCACCACTCATTGATCCCAAAGGGGTGAGAACCTTGGGAGGACTTGAAATAGCGCAGAGAGTCTGGGGTAGGCTCAAGGAGGAGGGAGAAATTCTCCCAATATCAGTATTACCCACTCTCACCAAACATCTTGCGTTGAGAGAAGATGTTCCAGGGATGGATGGCACCATCATGGTGCAAGGAGACCACTCCATGGCTTTGGGGAATCAGAAGACACTTCCACATTGGGAGGACTCTTTCATATTTGGTAGAGGTTGGTGGCCACTCATGGTTGCATTAGCCAAACTAACAAATTTTTTCATGGGTGATAGCTTCTCAAAGGGAAGGCTAGCCTCCAAATTCCACCTTTACTAGAGCATGAGCAACTACAGGAGGAGAAACAGAGGGAAATATTGCAGCATCCTCGCAGTATGAATTTGACATGGGAGATGTCAAATAAGAGAGAAGAAAAATGACAGTTCTTTACATGATTGTTGTGAAACCAGCTCCAAAAATAGAAGAAAAGAGATATCAATGCCTTAGAAATAAGCCACTTCGAGGGGGCAACCTCCAATACATTACATGAAAGAACAATTCTTGGATGATACAAATTACAAAACCTCCTTTCTATATATAGGAGTCCATGGGGCCATAATGTAATCCTAGTGGGGCCACAATGTAATCCTAGCCGACCTAACAATATTAATTTAAGGGCACAATAATAACAATATGGGGGTTACAAGGGTACAATAATAACAATAAGGGGGTTACACTAACAACAATAAGGGACTATACTAGTAATATAGGGACCTAACATGCCCCTCTCCTTCAAAAAAGTGTTGTCTTCAATGCTTGAGTAGCTCTGGGTGCTTCTGTATAAAATTCTCATCCTCCCATGTAGAATCTTCAGTGGGTAAGTTCTTCCACTTGATGAGATACTCTGAATTTGATCGATTTCGTAGTTGTCGAGTTCTTGTTTCCGTGACCACTTCAAGTTCCAATATGATTTTTCCTTCCTCATCAAGTTCTGGCAATATTGTTTGAACTGGAATATTTTCACCTATAACCTTCTTTAAGCATGAAACATGGAAAACTGGATGCACTCATGAAGAAGTAGGAAGCTCCAATTTTTATGCCATAGTACCAATCTTTTGCAACACCTTGTAAGGACCATAGTACTTTGGCGATAATTTATTATCCTTCTTAGCTTGCTTGAGGGACATTTGTTTGTATGGTTGTAGCCGTAAAATACCCAATCTCCTACATCAAAACTTCTCTCGCTGCGATGTTGATCTGCCTGTTGTTTCATTCGATTTTGTGCCAAATTCAGGTTATCCTTTAAGAGTTGGAGAACTTCTTGCTGATGCTCGATGTGATCTTCCACTGCTTGAACCTTCGAATTTTCCCTTAAAGATGATGTGATGGATGGTGGATGATATCCATAAAGTCCCATAAATGGGGTCATTTTTGCTGCAGTATGGAAGGAAGTGTTATACCACCATTCAGCAAGAGGTAACCACTTGACCCATTGTGTTTGTTTATCAGATACAAAACAATGAATATATCCTTCCAAACATTTATTTACTATCTCAGTTTGACCATCAGATTGAGGATGATAAGATGAGCTATGAGCTAATTGAGTACCCAAGCAAGAAAATAACTCCATCCAAAAATTTCCAGTAAAAATGAGATCTGTGTCGCTCACAATAACCCTTGGGCTTCCATGTAGCTTTTGAATTCTGTTCATAAATGTAGTAGAAACTGTACTTGCTTTAAATGGAAGAGATAATGCACAAAAGTGTGCATACTTGGTAAGTCTATCAACTACCACCATGATGACATTCTTTCCTTCGGACTTAGGTAAACCTGTGATAAAATCCATTGAAATCTCCTCCCAACGTTGACTTGGAATGGATAAAGGTTGTAGAAGTCTCGGGGTCTTAATTGTCTCAACTTTATTCTGCTGGCAAACCAAACATTCCATCACAAAATTTTGAATATCAGATTTAAGGCCATCCCAAAAAAATTCTTTCTTCACCCTGTGGTAAGTTTTTAAAAATCTAGAGTGTCCTCCTAAAGGAGAAGTGTGCAATTCCAAAAGAATATTTTGTTTTAGTTGGGAATTATTGCAAATATATAAGAGATATTTGTATCATAAGGAACCATTTCTCCAACTAAATGTATCAGATGTACTAGGATCTTGCTACAACTTTTGAATGAGAGTCCACACTTCTTCGTCCTTCTTCCATTCATCCCTTTCTTCGATTATCCAATCTGGTTGGATAATTGAAATGGCACAAAGCAATGCTTCCACCTCTTCATCCTTTCTTGAGAGTGCATCTGCAACAACATTTAGCTTCCCTTTTTTGTAGATGATTTCAAAGTCATAAACCAACATCTTTGTGACCCATTTTTGCTGCTCTTCTGAAGATAGTATTTGTTCCAAAAAGTGTTTAAGACTATCTGATCATTTTTTACCTTGAAGTGTCTTCCCATTAGGTAAGGTATCCATTTCTTTAGTGCATGTAGTATTGCCAACATTTCCTTCTCACAAATAGCCTTTTGTAAATACTTTCCTTTGATTGAACGACTTTCAAAAGCAATGGATCTTCCTTCTTGCATTAAAACAACACCAATTCCATTTCCTAAGAAATCACATTCCACAATAAAGGTTTTTGTGAAGTATAGCATAGCTAAGACTGGTGTTAGGCACATTGCCTCTTTAAGATGTTCAAAGGCCTTAGTTGCTTCAGGAGTCCATGAAAATGCATCTTTCTTCTATAATGTTGTTAGAGGTGCTGTTATTCTCCCATAATTATTAATAAACTTGCGATAATACCCTGTTAACCCGAGAAATCCATGCAACTGCTTTATGGTTGTGGGGACTTTCCATTCCTTAATAGCTTTAATTTTGTTAGGGTCTATCTTAACACCCTCGTGAGATACAATATGACCCAGATATTCCACCTCTTGTACTCCAAAGAAACATTTGGATGTTTTTGCATATAATTGTTTCTCCTCCAATAGTTTGAGCACCCTCTCAACATGTTGAACATGATCCTTCCAAGACCTGCTATAGATTAGTATATCATCAAAAAATACTGGCACAAATTTTCTAACGAAGGGTTTGAAAATGGAATTCATCAACCCTTGAAATGTATAAGGTGCATTGGTAAGGCCAAAAGGCATGACCAAAAATTCATAATGATCCTCATGAGTTCAAAATGCTATTTTTGGAATATCTTCAGTCTTCATTCTAATTTGATGATATCCTGAACGAAGATCCAACTTGGTAAAATAAATTGCTCCATGTAATTCATCCAATAATTCATCAATCACAGGAATGGGAAATTTGTCTTTAATGGTGAGCTTATTGAGCTACCTATAATCCGGACACATTCGCCATGATCCATCCTTCTTGTGTACCAATACTACAGGAGTAGAGAAAGAACTTTGACTAGGTTGAATTATACCCGCCTCTAACATTTCTGCAATCATACGTTCAATTTCGCTCTTTTGGAAGTAAGGATATCTATAAGGCCTGATGTTTGGAGGAACACTTCCCGGAATCAAATGAATAGCATGATCATGATCATGAATAGGTGGGAGTCCTTTGGGAGTTTCAAACACCTTGGAATGATTATCCAAGACTTGTTGGAGATCTGCAAAAAGAGATGATTTTGATGTTGGAACTTCTAGTGAGTATAATTGTGCAATTATGCCTTGTTGTTCTTTCTTTAGAAGCTTTGTCATGACATTAGAGCTTATTATCTTTCCTGGCTTCCCTGCAATACCCCGTAATTCGACTTCCTTTCCTTCTGACAAAAAATTCAAGAAAAGTTCTTAAAAATTAAAAGCTACCATCCCCAAAGATTGTAACCATTGTACTCCTAGTACAACATCAACACCTCCCATAGGAATGGAAAACATTGGACTATTCAATACATATTCCCCCATGGTTAGCTTGATATTATGGCATTTTCCAGAGCAATTTATAGTTCCTCCATTTGCAACCATCACTTGACATTCTGGTGCTGGGTATAGGAAACAATTCAATTCCTTGGCTACCTTACAATGAATAAAATTATGGGTACTACCTGAATCAATCAACACTATTACCTTCTTCTTCTTGATATGTCCTTCTATCTTGAGAGTTTGAGGAGTGGTAATTCCTGCCAATGCATTACATGATATGGTCGGACTCATTTCTTCTTCTTCTAGGGTTTCTTCATGGTGTATATCCTCTACTTTTGAAGTTTCTTCTTCATTTTCTTCCTCCTCTTCACAATCTATGTAAAATAATTTCTTCTCAATGCACTTATGACCTTTAGTGTATTTTCTATCACAGCTGTAGCAAATCCCTTTTTCTCTTTTTTCTTCCAATTGTTGTGGTGTCAACCTTGTAGGTTGTGGAAGTCTAGGAGTAGCAACACTTCCATCTTTGTAGATGTGAGTGGTAGGCTTCCTTGTCGCCATAATTTTACGTTCAATTTTTCTTGCCAACCTGAATGCCTTCTCCAATGAATCAGGTTCCCAAACATGATGTTGGATGTTATCCTTTAAAGTCCCTACGAAGAAATTAATCCTATGTTCCTCTGGAATACCAGTTACCCTTATATTCAATTTTTGGAAGTCCTCAATGTGCTTTGCCACTGAACCCTTTTGTTTAAGATTTATAAATTGTCTAAAGAAGGTGTTGCTTTTTGTATCCTCATAATGTGCTATCACTTCCTCCGTAAAAATTGACCAAGTGACAATTTTTTTACGGGAGAAAAGCCATCGATACCATACAAATGTATTTTGTTCTAAATGTAAAGTTGAAATGTGTACCTTTTGCGTGTTTTTCACATTATTGAGATCAAAATATTGCTCCATCTATAGTATCCATGTGTTACACAACCTTTTGTCACTATCTCTGCAATCCCCAAATCGCACATTGGAGGGTCATTTATGTGACCAATACGCAGTGTCATGCTTTGAAAATACCATCCTTGCATCCCTTTTGATGAAAGAAACATTCTTATTGTTGACATTTCCCTAAGCAGAGCTGTAAAATCCCTATTTTTGCCTTGGCACGTGTAGCCCGTTACATCCTCGCGCTGACCTGGAAATTTAACATTGATCTCGTACCACTTGGCGCTCTGTGCTAGTTAGACACCCACGACAAGATGTTTATGGAATGTTTTTTAAAAATAGAGGCAGAGGTTCCATTCCAACCACCTCAGGGATGAGTCATTGGGAGTGGTTGAACTGAAACAAACACGGAATCCTTCCTTTAGTTAGTAGTTTCCACCTCCCTTGGAACTCTCCTAAAGGATAGGACTCCCTCCCACCTTTGTAGGGATCCCAACCTCCTCTTTTCCCTCTATATAAGAAACTATCTCCTTTGGTAGAAGCTAGATGAACACATTATAGAAAAATTGTTGAATAGCTAAACTAGAGAATTACACTATAGCTAAGCTGCTAGAGGAGATAGATTGTGTTGGGAGAGCTCGATTCGATGATTTCTAAGAGAGCTTGAGTCCAAATTCCCTGACCAACAGTTGAGACGTGTTTCTTCTGAACCCCACTGGAGGAGATCACGACGTCAAAGCATCGGTTGTACTCTTCCTTCTACTCATTAATATACATGACTACTGTTTGGTTCCAATATTGTGTTATGATGTTTATTTGATACGATATGTTTAGCCCTCTTTGACTGGCTAATAGTTGTGAGAAAAAATTCGTTGCTATATGTTGTTCTTGTTCTTTGTCTTATGTACAAGTATCTGGGCGTGACAGCAAACGGATCGTGACTTGTCAGGGCAAGAGTGAGAGACCACTACTCTTTCTGCAACATCGACAGCATTGGATTCAAGGTAGGTCAGTCTACCATGTCTTTTGTTCATTCATTAACTAGGAAGCAACACTTTAGTGTGTTCTTTTGTTACTAGACCCAGCCTAGGGCTAGAGGGATCGTCTCTGTCCGCAGAGAGGATTTACCTTCATAACAAATTGGCGACTCCACTGGGGATCAGTGCGAGTTTGTCGTGTCATCCTGTTGGGTCAGTTTCAATTCTTGGTTTAGTTATCTATATTTTTTCTGGTTTATTTGCTGAGTTTCCATCCTATGTTCAGCTCCAGAGAGTCAAGGTTGACTTTTTCTCATTAGGTTAAGGTTTTTCCTCTTTTTTCCATAGGTTTCCAGCTGGGCGCATTTTTTGTCTAGACAGTCATGCCGATTGGCGCATGTTTCTCTTTTAACACTCGCGCCAACCTCTGTATGGCGCGGATTACAACCTTACAGTCACGCCCATCCCTGTAGGTTTTGGATTGACTCCCCTAATGTGTTTTTTGGTCATTTGTTCTTGCCTCTGGGTCATTTTTCGATGTGTTTAAACCTTTGGAGACTCTGTAGACTAATGTAGACTTTTTTCCTTCAGTCGTTGGTCCATTGTCCTATCGGTGTCAGTTAAGACCTTAGGGTTTCTAAGTGTTCTTGCACACCGAGCCTTCTGTTTGCGAACGAGTCTCTTGGATTGTTGTCAGTCTCATTTTGAGTTTTTAGACTGAGTTTTCTTGATCTTTTTTTTTGTTGATTGAATGGTCTTTTCATTTTTCCGATTAATCCTTATTCTTCAACACTTTGAGCATTGATTACTTTGCTTTTTTGGGTCGTTTTGAGAACTCTCTTTCTCGTTTGAAAGTTTGATCCATTAGCTTGCATGTTTTTGTGTTTTTTTTCGTTTTGGTTGAGTCATTCAATTTCAAAAACTTACATTCGCAAAACTCAAACTAGTGTTTATTTTTTTTCTCCATTGAATTAGTACAATGTGTGCTTCATTTCATTGAAAAAATCAAAAAATATCTTTGCATTATTTTGTTGCATTGAAAATGAAATTCCTTTGGATAAACTAGTATTTCTCAATCTAGGAAGCAATTTCATTTTCGCTTGATTGCATTAAGAGCATTAGAAGTTTCTTCGCATATTTTTCTTGCTTGCTTGCTTGAAAAATTTCTATCCTTCTTCTAGCTAGCATTCATCGAATTGAAATGATATTCATTTGCATATAGTATGCATTTAGGAAGATGAGCTCCACATTCGATAGGGCTTGAAATTGAAACATAATTCAAGATTAACTTTAAAATTTACTCAATGAACCTAAGGCAACATTGGAACCTAACGAAACATTTCTAGTGGTCTAGGCTAGAGACGTGTTCTAGTGTCTTAAAACCTAGTAGCTGTCACTCGCCTTTCGGCGTCAGACAATGCTAGTATGGACTTGTGCTCTCTGTACCATCGCGTATATAAAGGGAGACCCCTCTAGGTTGCAATCCTTTATCCATAGGAAGCCGAGACTTCCGCCTTGTAACCGTGATACACCGAACATAGAATTCAGGGAGACTATCTGCACGTATGTCAATTCCTTGGTCATTTCTCTTTCATTTGATCACCAAGGTGTATATGGAATTTCACGGAAACCTGGTACACCCTCTTGCTTAAAGTACCTGAGTAGTCATTTTGATCTTTTTGTGACTCTTTAAAAAGAGAATAGATCATTGAGTGCTTGTCCTTTCACGCTCACTTCAACCTGAAAGTGATAGAGTCACTTTTTTCCTGTTTCTCGACTCTTAAAATATGAAACAACAAAGTTTGTTTCAATGTCTTAAAAAATAAATTGCCCACAAAATATTCCTGGTTAAAGTTATCTTCCTTAGCATTTTGTTTTGCAGTTGTTTCCAATGGCAACATTTCTGGGGTTTACCAACCAAGGAATCCCCTCTGAAGTGAATCCTGGTCCTTTTCTTGCTTTTGGGAATGGTGGTGTTCCTTATATGGCAACATTGTCCCTTCCTGGGTTAACTGTTGGTTTGTCGGTCTGGTTATTCTCGACCTCTGTGGTCTCAAGTATCTCGCCCTCTATACAACCATCTCCTCCACCTGAACAACATCATGTTGATTCTAAGGTGGAACTCTCCCCTTCTTCGCTCGTTTCTTCGTCATCTTCTTCTACTTCGCCTGGTGAAAGTATGGATTCTAGTAACCAGGTGGCTAAGAAGAAGAAGAAGATGATGAAGAAGAAGACGTCAGTTAAGAGAGAGGCCAGCTCTGCGGCTATTGCGCCTCATACATATTCCATTTATAAACCATCCAACCTTCCACGGAAAGTCAAATTCCCTTGTGTGTTGTGCAAAGGTGACCATCTTCTTCGAGGCTGGCCTAGCATTCCCAAGGTACTTGAAGTATGGTCCGACGGTCTTCCGCCGTTGCCTTCGGCTTCTGGAAGTCATATTAGCGGCACATCTTTGACTAGTATTGATAAGACTCATAAGAGACAGGGTAAGATCACAAATCCCTGTAGGTTGTGTGAAGGGAATCATCCCATTCACCTTTGTCCATACATGGATAAAGCCAAGAGAGTGTTGGACAACCTTACTGTTTCTACACCCTGCCTTCCAGCTGGTTACTAGAAGCTTTCTTCGAGTCCTCTGCTAGTTGATTCAATGATTAGTCAAGATTCATCTTTGGCCGCTCTCGCTCCCTCAGAAATTCAAAATCACGAATCCATTCCTGACCAACCATTGGTCGTGGAATCGGTCAACCTGATCCTGCCTATGGTTCATCAGGTCTTTTCTATCGAGAGTGGATCTCATCCCCCTCATGTTCCTCTTGTTTCTTTAGATTCCTTAGACTTGGAGAAAGATTCTCCCGTCCCTGTGGTTCAAGAAGATGCTCCCCCTACTCCCATGTCTGAGGTTCAGGAGGATGCTCCTCTTGTTTCGGTAACACCAGGGGATGACCATCTCAATTCAATGGTACCCCCTCCAAGTAGTTTGGTTGCTTCCTTTGATTGGATTCGATTTGCACGATACTGCCTTCCTTCTTATGTGCCTTTTGAGATCACGGTACAGGCCTTCGTTATGGTCGTACCTAGCACCATTATATATGAAGGTGCATCTGTTAGTATTATGTCTTCGACTATTTGGCAAGCTTTTGGTTCTCCACTGCTTGTGCCTGTTATGCAGAATTTGTTGGCATTTAACAGAAGAACCAGTCAACCGTTACAGATCCTTCCGAAGTTGCCTGTTACTTTGGGAGGGAAAACCGTCTATATAGACATTATGGTTGTTCTAGGCACCTTGGATTTTAATTTACTCCTAGGGCACGACTATACTTATGTCATGGGAGCGCTTTTCTCTTCCTTCTTTCATGTGATTTGCTTTCCACATGAAGGTCGGATCGTGACCATTGATCAGATTTCATTCTTTGGTCCTGACGTGGCATTCGGTCCACCATCATACCTTCTGGATCTTTATCCTTCGGTTTTATCTTCCCCGCCGCAGGTTTATTATGTGGCTACCTGTCCCATGCCCGCATTCAGTGATAGTGCCATTGTGCATCGTGTGCTGGGGGCATTGGGTCCTGATTTTCAAGATGTTTTTCTCCCATCAAATGAGAACCTCTTAGAAGCCATGAATTCTTATTCAACATGATGAGGTCCTCGGAGCATGGTTCGTGTTCTTGTGTCAAGCTCCTTAAAAAATGAAACAAGCTCTCTCGAGGATAGTTCATCTTCTATGTCGACCTCGTTAAAAAATGAAGTAGGTCATGAGGATGGTTCTTTTAATGTGTCAACCTCGTTAAAACAATGAAACACATTCCTGTTCAATTCGAGTCTTTGATACGATCTCGTAAAATCCTAGTCGAGTCTTTCTCTTAATCTCGTAATTTGAACCTTCACTCCATCTGCCTTTCATATGGATTGAAGCTTCGGGGCATGTACCTTGAATTGAGTCACCATGTTGGGGGCATGCTTACTTTTTTTCAAGCATAGTTTGTTTCTGTTTCAAGCTTGTGTAAACATGAAATAGAATTCAAGCAGAGTTTCTTGATTTCAAGCTTGTCAAAAAATGAAACCATTCCGATTTTACCTCTCGTGATTTCCATTTTATCAGCCTGTTTTTCTAGATGAGCCTTGGCTTTTTCATTCCATCGTCACTATCTGCTTGGGCGATCATATGCCTTCACTTGGTTGTTTTACCCATTCTTGAGGAACTGCTGTAATGAGTGGTCTTGCTAGCCAGCCTCTTGACCTTTACTTGTTCTTAGAAGTTCCACCATCACCAAAACCAATTTCTACCCTTAATACCACTCGTTCCTTCAGGAGGAGTCAACTTTCAGCTCTTTTCTGACTCTCAAAACATGAAAAGATTGTCGAGAATCTTGTCCTTTTGAACTCATTAAATGGCTGCGAAATGATATATACCCAGTATACGTTTGCCCCTTTTTCGGGTTGGGATGGATTATTTACGAAAAAGGAACACCTTAGCCTATCACGACTAAGAGGTTCTCTCAGACACAGTTTTCTACCTTTCCGGATTTGTGAGACTACCTACAAAAATGGACTGCTAGAGTTTTATTTTATGCCTTCTTTTCAAACTCTCTAAACATGAAAAGATGTCGAGTTCTTCCTTTGTCAAACTCGTTAAACCCTGATGACCTCGGACTTCATCACCATGACGTTATTTCGAGTACCTCCTTCCTAGGGCTCGTAAAATGTACTAGGTTGGATTTGTCCGAAGGAAAAACTTATAGTACAAGCATATGCTATCCCCTTCAAGCTTGTTTTAAAAAATAATTGGGGTACTCGCCAAAAATGGTGGGGGAAAATGGAACCAAGTTGTAGTTATGTTGGCAGTATGTTGCTCTTGAACATGGCATTTGTCTGCATTCGTGTCGGGTTGGGGATATCTCATTTCGTCATTTTTTTCCTCCATGGGTTTGGGTGATCTCTTTTGACCTCTCATCTGCGCTTTGCCACGTCATCATGACCTCAGATCCTTTGATGTCAAATACTGCCAAATCCACTGTCGTGCTACTGATATGTTCAAGAGAAGTTTGTCTTTGCAGTTGTCAACCTTCCTCTGATTCCCTGTTTGTCCTGATTCACTTTCATCATGTTACTCTGTCTAATGTCGATGATGTGGGAAACATTATGGCCCTCCTTTGACCAGGTCACTTCCTGTCAACTTCAGCTCATTATCCAAGAATTTGATCTAGAGACTCCCTTCTAGTACCTTGGAGCCTGCATGCCTCAATGGCAGGTTTTTCGCATTCGACACAAGGTTCACATCATTGGCCTTCGATCGAGTGATTTTGTGGATGTTCTACGTCAGATCCTTTTTCACATTCCGTAGATTGTAACTTTTGTACCTTGAGGGCCATCATCATGATTGGTGGTTTCTCTCGCGTTTGTTAACAACTTTCATTATTGGCTGATAATCGGACGATTTTCCTGCATGTTTGACTTCAACTCATACATTCGCATGCTCGAAATTGTACTTTTTCAGGTCGAGATGGAGCGCAAGACCCTGGTTTTTGTCTGATAAACTCCAGGCTGTGGATTTTTGTGGATTATTATGACTTATTGCATGACTCTCTTGATTGGATGGCTGTGACCATACCTGAGTCTATTTATTGAGCCTTCCTGTTGGATGGTTGTTTCCATACCTCGGATCTCAGTTTTTATATACTCTATTATGGATGGCTGTGCCCATGCCACATGATTCATGTATCACAGATATCAGTTGTATTTGTAATCGTAGGTCTTCCGACAATGGTGTTTGGTTCGAACGCGTTCTCATAAAGAATTTCACCCCTCCCTCCCTCTCGGACTTCATACTTTTAGGGGCATCTATTACACAAAATTTTGTCACTGTCCCTGCAATCTCCAACTCGCACATTGGAGGGTCATTTTTGTGACCAATACGCAGTGTCATGCTTTGCAAATACCATCCTTGCATCCATTTCGATGAAAGCAACATTATTCTTGTTAACATTTCCCTAAGTAGAGCTCTGAAAATCCCTATTTTTGCCTTGGTGCGAGTAGCTCGTTACATCCTCGCGCCGACCTGGAAATTTAACATTGAGCCCATGCGACTTGGTGCTTTGTGCCAGTTAGACACTCGCGCCAAGCTATTTATGGAATGTTTTTTAAAAATATAGGTGGAGGTTCCATTCCAACCACCTCGGGGATGAGTCATTGGGAGTGGTTGAACTGAAACAACCACGGACTCCTTCCTTCAGTTAGTAGTTTCCACCTCCCTTGGAACTCTCCTAAAGGATAGGACTCCCTCCCACCTTTGTAGGGATCCCAACCTCCTCTTGTCCCTCTATATAAGAAACTATCTCCTTTGGTAGAAGCTAGTTGAACACATTATAGAAAAATAGCTGAATAGCTGAACTAGAGAATTACACTATATCTAAGCTGCTAGAGGAGATAGATTGTGTTGAGAGAGCTCGAGTCGATGACTTCTAAGAGAGCTTGAGTCCAAATTCCCTGACCAACAGTCATTAGGGGAATTTTGAGGTCTAAAATGGGCCTCCTAAGAAAAATGTACAACAAAAATAAACTTTATAACAACCAGTAGGATTCAAGATGATGATGTCAACCATGGGGGATGATTTACCATTTTTTAAATAAAAGGTTAAAAATATTAAAAAATAATAAAATAATAAAACTACTTTTTCAACTCGTATTTTCAACTTATCTCCCAAAACTTTTACTCAAATTTCGAGTGGGAGTACTCGTTGGATGCAAAATTTAATTCCTCATCCTAGGAGTACCCATGTTGCATACTTTCGATGAACTCTACTACACGAAAAATGAGAAATACATAAAAAACGTGATTGTAATCACGTTTTTTATGTATTTCTCATTTTTCGCGTAGTAGGACCCATCGAAAGTATGCAACATGGGTACTCCTTGGATGGGGAATTGAATTTCGCATCCAACGAGTACTCCCTCTCGAAATTTGAGTAAAAACGTTGGGAGATAAGTTGAAAATATGAGTTGAAAAAGTAGTTTTTTCATTTTTCCCTATAAAATTTGATGATGCCATCAAATCTTATTTGATTTTTTCCACTATTATTTTATAATTTCCTTAGGAGGCCCATTTTAGACCTCAAAATTCCCCTAAGGTGAGATTTGTTTCATCTGAACCCCATTGGAGGAGATCACGACGTCAAAGCATTGGTTGTACTCTTCCTTCTACTCATTAATATACATGACTACTATTTGGTTCCACTATTGTGTTATGGTGTTTATTTGATACGATATGTTTAGCCCTCTTTGACTGGCTAATATTTGTGAGTGAAACTCTACTGCTATATGTTGTTCTTGTTCTTTGTCTTATGTACAGGTATCTGGGCATGACAACGAACAGATCGTGACTTGTCAGGGCAGGAGCGAGAGACCACTACTCTTTCTGCAACATCGACAACGTTGGATTCAAGGTAGGTCAACATACCATGTCTTTTGTTCATTCATTAACTAGGAAGCAACACTTTAGTGTGTCTTTTTGTTACTAGACCCACCCTAGGGCTAGAGGGATCGTCTCTGTCCGCAGAGAGGATTTACCTTCATAACACCATGTTATGGGATCCTTGCCATCAAACTTCCTCATATCCATCTTTGGAATATGGTGGTTCTTCAATACAACATTAGAGTTTATGAAATCACGATTAACATGTATTTTGTTCTCATCATGAGTTTACTCTACTATCTTTTCGCCATTAGGAATCATTTCTTGTATCAACTTTGTCAAACCTTCCATGTCTTATTTTAGATCATTCTTCATATTTTCCATGTTGTCTTTCATTTTTTCTTCCATGTCCTCCCTCTTAGCTTCCACGCCATCCATCTTAGCTTCCACACCTTTCTTTAAACCATCCATATTATTCTTCAAACCATCCATCTTCACTTCCATGCCTTTGTTCAAAACTTCCATTTCATTTTTTGCTGCTCTTTGCGAGAGCGAAATTTGGTGCACTTGCTCTTGTAATTTTGATATATCATGTTGCAATTATTTATCTTCATGAGTCATAGTAGAGTATTCTGAGGGTTTAATGGGTGTTGAATTATTTTTAGGAGGCATTTTAGAACCCAATACTAAAATATATGCTCAATAGGCCCTTGGAATCACTTCAAACTGATTTTTTACACAAGACTCATGCAATTTAGAAAAAAAAATACACACCTTTTTCTTGCTTTTGAGGAGCTCAATATTTAAACTGAATTATCTCTGTGATTTAGGATTTTCAATATCTGAAATGTTTCCCTGAGGTAGCCCTCTGAATCCTCTTTTGAATGCAATAGGTCTGACCTGATTTGGATTTTTCAAGGCAAGTTATGTCTAATCTCCCACAATGACCTAATTATGGACTAGTTCCATAGAGAAAACTTGTACGACTTTCCACGTGTCACTGTTCCCTCCTTTAGCTCTAAAATTAATAGAGAAGAAACTAAATTCTGTGTACTTTCAGCCACTTTTTATAGCATTCCAATCTGATGCTCAGAGAGAGAGGTATAAATATTTTCCCACGATCACCTCTTTACGATGAAATTCAGGAGCCTGAAAAATCCTTAACTTCCAAAGACCATATCTCCGAAACTGTTGTGAACCAAGCTATGAAATTTTGCAATGATGTTCCTCAGTATTTCGGCTTCGTGCCCTAAAAATTTTGACTTCTTAACCTTCGTAGAAAAAAAATTATAGTGAAAATTCCATGATGACTTGTTTGGAGCAGCGAAATCCTAGAATCCAAAGCTCTGATACCAAATGTTGTGAAAGCAGCTCCAAAAATAGAAGAAAAGAGATATCAACGCCTTAGAAATAAGCCACTTCGAGGGGGAAACCTCTAATACATTACATGAATGAAAAATTCTTGGATGATACAAATGACAAAACCTCCTTTCTATATATAGGAGTCCATGGGGCCACAATGTAATCCTATAATACCTAACAATAATAATTTAAGGGCACAATAATAACAATATGGGGGTTACAGGGGTACAACAGTAACAATAAGAGGGTGACACTAACCACAATAAGGGACTATACTAGTAATATAGGGACCTAACAATGATAGATCAACATTGATGTCATTGTTGAGTATTGACCCTTATTGGAGATCCCAATTGTTAGTGGAATACTCCAAGGATCTATTTTTATGCAGAGTGCTTGATGGCCAATTTTCTGATGGGATTTATGTAGTGGTAGATGGGGTCATCTATTTTTAGAGTAGAGTCTTCTTGACTAGAGCCTCTAAGCTCAAGGAGAAGCTACTAGATGCAGCATATGAGGGTTTTCTGTCGAAACCCACTAGTTTTATAAGAGCATACCGTACTATCATGGAGGGATTCATTTGGGAAGGCTTCAAAGAGGAGATGCACCACCATATGAGGAGATGCATGGATTTTTTGGAGGATGAGGAGAGACATAAATATTTGGTAGAGTTATCACAGTCACTTCCTGTCTCATTGGGAGTAAGAGGAGGCCCATCTATGAGCCACCTTACTAGCTTGAACCAAGTACATGGTAAAGATTGTATTTTTGTAAATCATGATTCATTTAATATGTATTTGCATTTCCTTACCATGAATGTGCAGGGAATTTCTCTAAGAGGGGGCACTCTTTCTTCTAGACTTCATGGTCTACTTGAGGCCACAAGCAACATTGATGATGATATCTTATGTAGGGTATGCTCAATTTTCATCATAGACCATACACCTTATCTAAGCATGTGAGGAGATTGGGGCAGTAAACAAGTGGTTGGGAAACCACTCATCATGCCATATTCTGATGCAATTAGGAGTAAAACTATGTTGGTTACACATGAGGGACCATTTTCCTTCTCCATTACTACACATGGTAGCTAGCATGACTTTGATTATGATCCCATATGTTGATGATGTTCTTATTATTTTTGGGAGCATGATTGGGGGCATGACACATTGGTTGGATGTGTCCATTGAGAATGAAACTTCCAACACTTCTTCATGCTTCAAGGGGAGCATGGGACATTATATGGCTGCTATATTATATCACTTTTTTCCTTATGAGGTGAGCCATATGATTGACTTGTGTATTTGGGAGGAGCCTCTCATATGGGAGGAGATTTTCTATGAATTAACATTCTAGAGGGTGATTCATTTTATATGGATGATAGCTTGGAGGATGGTGCTTCATATGGGGACGAAGATTCCCTACATTTTTCAGATCTATCCTTGCAGTTTCTTGAGGAAAAGCAACATTTGGGAGGGGAGGATTGTAATATTCCTAAATTAGCATGCAACTAATTGGAATATTAAAATCTAATTTTTCTTCATAGTTAGAAGAATAAGAGGGTAGGGAGACCCATAAATCTCCTTAGTAGGAATAAAAACACTCCAAATGTGAATGGAGGGCATCAAAAGAGATGGATAAAGCTCCCCTATGTGTGAACAAGGGAAGAAGCATGTGGACTGGGTCAACTTTTACAAAATCAACAACACTGGTATGGAAGTAGTGGACATTTAATGAGGGACAACACAGTTTTTGAGGGAGATCCTTTGCATGGACGTAGTGCCTTTAATGAGTGGGGCCAAGGGTGAGGAAGCTCACCAAGAATATAAGGAAGAGGATGGAAGCCATTGTGATCATGTTTTGATTATTATTTGATTGTGGTCTGTTAATACTTTTGGCTCTCTTCAGCTGTTTAGCTAAGATTGCAGTGTTGTTCAGCACAAGGGTGTTCTCGAGCTGGAATCCCACTATATCCTTGGGGGAATTAGAGTGCCTACTCAGGAGGAGGCTTGAGTATTATTTCCACATTCCAGCATTTTTCCAAGCTATAACTTTCTTATACAGCACATATTTTGTTTAGATATGTGTTGAGTTGCAGGGTGCAACAATGAAGGGTTAAGAAACCAAATTTATGAGCTTATCTTCAGTGGAGGAAGGTTTCTTTCCATTTATAAATAAGTAAGGAAGGTCCCTGAGCTTCATAGCATATTTTGGCATCAAGCCAAGTCATCATCTTCCCCTACAACCCAGTTCGAGTCCATGACTGCGTTATTTTAGAGATCTGTTGCCGGGGTGATTTCAGTGCTCCATTGGGAGTGTTTTCTTTCCAATGAAGGGATAGGCCCTTCATTAAGAGAGTATTTTGGAGGAGGTATTTCAGATCTACATCAGATTTAGCCACCTCCTTTTCAGTTTCCGAATTTCAGAGTTTATTCAGCCGTAGGGCTGCATTCCGACATTATGATATTTTGTGTATTTTCGGAAATCCTTCCTGGGTTATCTAGGAAAAGTGTATGGGAGCATAGATCTCCATTTTTGGCCTTGTATGAGCATGGTATCATTATATCCATTTATTTATATTTCTCAGCTACATTATTAGTGATTAAAACTACGCTTTACTTGCTTCAGTGTTTAGTGTAGCAGTTGCAACTTGTGTTTAGGTGTTTCTTGTTGTTGGAGGCTTCTCTAGCCTAGCTTGAGGGGTTTGTTCTCAAAGATTTTGTATACATTTTTTGCCGATATACTTAATAAAATGGATCTATCTTTGGTTCAGATGAAATGTATTGATACTTTCTGCTATTTTCCATTATTGTGTGCTATATTACTGCTTTCCCCATTTGGGAATATTACAAAGATGTTGGCAATATGATGCAGAGTGTTGTCCTTGATGGCAACCCACTGAATGAAGATGAAGATATGAGATTGTTGACATGTGTTGTCCTTGATGGAAAACCACTTGATGAAGTTATTCTTGACCTGATGGACTTGGTAAATAATGTAAATCTGATATAAAGTGATGTTTGTCAGCAATATGATGCTGAGTGTTGTCCTTGAAGGGCAAGATGATGGCAACTTACTTGATGAAGTTGTGCTTGATAGAACATGTTCTTGATGAAGTAAATCTGATGTATCTACAGTATTTACAGAAGGCAATGAAGAAAGGAATTCAGCATGTGCTAAATCTTGATGAAAAGAGTATGTCTCTATGCATACGCGGATTTGTCTAGGGGAAGTCGCGTATGCACGCGGAAAAGAACGTGCCAAGTCGCGTATGGGAAAAAAGCGCTCTTAAAGTGCAAAACCAGGGGTAACCACCATGGTATTGACCCATTGTATTGGGTAATGATTCGTCTAAATGACCCCGTCCAGGAATACCATCAGAAGTAATGTGGTTTTGGCTCATGGTATTGAAAAAGGGTAAACCTATATAAGGAGAAGAATTTCATTGTGCAAATCATGAGGGTGGGTGCAAGATGTTTGAGCTTGAATGAATACTTCACTCTGAAGTATATCTGAATGGAAAGGGTTACAATTGAATGATAGATCTGAATGCATGATGCACCAATGATGAAGAAGGGGATCTAGATCTGTATTGTACTTGTATTTGCTAGATCTGTTTATGGAATGATTAGATCTGTGATGAGACGAACATCTAGGCGAACATCTGTCTGAGGTAAAGGGTAAAATATGAAGTGATGTATCTGTTGTGAAGAATTGCAGTGATATTTAAGGTTGAAGAACCATACGCTAGTTCACCGAAGAGTACGCGGCTTCGCTGAAGAGAAAGCACGTATGCGCAATAAAATTGGCTCTATATTTGTACTGAAGTATACGCTGGTTAGTGTGGACGGAAGCGCGTATATATGCGACATCAGAGAAAGAAAAGCGCGTATGCAAACTAGGGTTTGCTGAAGTCTGTGGTAAGAAATGTCTGATATGTTCTGCTGTGTTGCTACTATCTATATTCTACTGTTCTGAGTTGTCTGTATCAGTTTGGTGGTATGTTTGAGCTTAAAAATATGGAGAGGGTCCAGTCTGAAAATATGATGAAATGTGGCCTGCAAGTGGTGTCCTAAAGGAAGCTTTGGATCCAGTGTGAAAATTGATGAAACGTGGTCCATAGAGGTGCTGAGGGTTGTAGCCTTCAGTCAGGGGGTCGTAGCTCCCTTCCAGGTGAGGCTGGTAAACAAGAGCAGGGGGTCGTAGCTCCCTTCCAGGAGAGGCTGGTAAACGAGTCAGGGGGTCGTAGCTCCCTTCCAGGAGAGGCTGGTAAACGAGCGCAGGTGGGTGCCTGCGTGCTGGTCAAGTCTGCGCCAGGACATATGTTGTAAGATGTTTTCTCTATAATAAAATATTGAAGGCTGAGCAACTGCAGCGGTGGTTTTCTCCCGACTTGGGTTTCCACCTAAAAATCCTGGTGTTCATGTGTGATGTTTTGTGTGATGGTTTGCTCTGCTCTTACTGCACATGGTTACTGTTTATTTAACATCTGATGAATGAATGATGGAATGATTTAAGTGAAGAACTAATGACCTAATTAGATATCTGTGTATACACTAGTTTCATAAAGGGTATCCGCGTATATACGCGAGTCTGTTTCAGGAAAGTAGCGTATGGGTTTTAGAAGCAAGAAAAAGTAAAAGTTTTGAATATGCAGTAAATATTGATTCACCCCCCCCTCTCAGTATTTTTCCCAACAATTGGTATCAGAGCAGGTACTTCTGTAGAAGCTTGATCGCTTGAAGGAGATCCGTCGCAATGGGAAGTCAAGAAGGAGTAATGTCTATAAAGCCACCTCTATTCAATGGAAGCAATCTGATATTCTGGAAGGTACGAACAAAAGCATTTCTGCAAAGTTTTGGTGCATATGTGTGGGCAATCGTGGAAGAAGGTTATCAATACCCGGCAAGTATTCCTACTGATGCTGCTGAAAGAAAGAAGTATGAAATCAATGCCAAAGCAGTGAATGTCTTATTAGGAAGTATGTCTGAATCAGAATTTGCTAAAGTGATGCAACTACATTCAGCAAAAGAGATATGGGACAAAATCATTCTGAGCTATGAAGGAGATACAAAGGTAAAAAATGCAAAACTCCAAACTCTTAGAATCGAATATGAAAATTTGAAGATGCATAGTGATGAAAATGTTGCCAGTTTCTTTCTTCGTCTAGATGATATTGTAAATCGGATGAGAAATTTGGGTGAAACCATAACGGATACTACTGTGGTGGAAAAAGTCTTAAGATCCTTGACTTCAAAATTTGACTCTAAAGTTTCAGCTATTGAAGAAAGGCAAGATCTGCCAACTCTTACTATTGTTCAATTACATGGTATTCTGACTGCTTTTGAAATGAGGCAAGGAGGCCCTTCTCAAATCAAAGAAGTCGCTTTTAAGGCATCTGCAAAAGGAAAAGAAAAGGAAGTTGTCAAAGAATCCAGCTATATATCTGAAGAAGAAGAAGAAGCAAATTTTGTGAGAAGACTTCAACTAGGTACCAGAAAGTTCAAAGGTAAGATTCCTTTCAAATGTTTCAATTGTGGAAGAGTTGGTCATTATGCTGCAAAGTGTCCTTATAAAGAAAATTCGGCTAAAGGAAAAGAAGTAGCAAGAAGGAATAAGAATCGATCTAGCACAAGAAAAAGTTATTATACTAATGAAGACAGTGATGGATCATCTAATAGTGAGGAAGAATGTGAAGAAGACTTTAGACTTCTCATGGCCTTTGAAAAAAGAGAAGAAAAGGATACTTTTGTGGATGCTCTAGAGGACAATGATTTTCTTAAAGAAAACAATCAACTCAAAGTAAGCCTAGAAGAAAAGAACATAATCATAGAGACTCTTGAAAATCAGCTTGAAGCCAAGGAAAAACGGATTGAGGAATTGGAGTGTGAAGTAGTAAGTCTAAGGAAAGATAATGAGAAAGTGAAGACTCTCAATCTTAGATTTACTAAAGGTTCAGGAACCTTAGATGAGATTATCAAGACACAACGGTCTCCTCTTATAAAAAAAGGTCTTGGATATACTGGGGAATCTTCCCAGACTTTAGCACCAAATTATCTGAAAGCAGTCACAACTGGTTCTCTTCATTCAGCCACTTAGCAAGGGAACAAAGGATCTTTACAAGTAAAGCATGATCATCTCAAATCAAGGATCACTAACAATGAGATCCCTAAAAAAGGCAACAACCAATAGGAGCAAGGTCCAGCCAAAAGAACATGTTCCCTCAAGCTTTAAAGTTCGGAAAAAGAAAGAAATACAGGTTGAAAATTGTGGGATAGAATTATTTGCAGAAGGCGAAGAAAATCAATGGTACATTGATAGTGGGTGCTCAAGACACATGACATGTGACAAAAGAAAACTCCTTACATATAATGCTCTAGAAAAAGAAAAGAAAGTTACATTTGGAAATGATACTCCTACTGTAATTAAAGGAAAAGGGTCAGTATTTCTAAAAGAAAAGGTGAAGGCTAAACATGTCATGTATGTGGATGGATTAAGGCATAACCTGTTAAGTGTTAGTCAAATGTGTGATCAAGGAGCAGAAGTGGTCTTCAGTTCCAAAGAATGTGTGGTTCGTGATCTTGATACAGGTAAAATCATTATAAAAGGAAAAAGAAATCCTAGCAACCTGTATGTACTAAACGGCATAGATCAATGTTACTTGAGCAAGTCTTCAGAAAATTGGCTATGGCATAGAAGGCTGGGGCATCTGAGCTTCTCTCAAATCAACAAAGCAAGCAGACTTCAAGCTGTTCGTGGTCTTCCCAATATTAATCTACCAAAAAGTATCATATGCAAATCTTGTCAATTCGGTAAGCAGACCAGAGTACGATTTAATGCCAAAGAAGGATCATCAAGTGAGCCTCTTGAACTCATTCATACTGACATATATGGACCTATGAGGAAAAATTCACCACGTGGGGAAGAATACTATATCTTATTCATTGATGATTACTCTAGAATGTGTTGGATCGGGCTCATTAAACACAAAGATGAAGCATTTGAAAAATTTCAGATCTTCAAAGCATTAGTTGAAAATGAATTAGATCTAAAAATCAAGTGTCTTAGATCTGATCGAGGAGGAGAATATACATCAAATGAATTTTTTGAATTTTGTGAACAACATGGCATAAAAAGACAATTCTCTGTAGCAGGTACTCCACAACAAAATGGCATAGCATAAAGAATGAATAGAACAATTCAACAAATGGCTAGAGCTATGCTCGATGATTCTGGAACTCCTGACATGTTATGGGGAGAAGCAGCACATACAGCAGCTAACATTCTCAACAAGGCTCATGTTCGGGTAAATAGTGACAAAACTCCATATGAACTCTGGTATGGTAATTCTCCATCTGTGAAGCATTTTAGAGTTTTTGGAAGTAAATGATTTATCAAAAATAATGATGAAAAGCTTGGAAAGTTTGAACCTAGATCAGATGAAGGGATATTTCTTGGTTACTCATCTTCAAGAAAAGCATACAAATGTTACAATAAAAGGCTTCGAAAGATTGTTGAATGTATTGATGTTGTTATTGATGAGTCTCCTGCAGCTCCTAAAGAAGAAAAACAAACAACAAAAGAAGATGATGGTGACTTATGGCCTTCTACATCAAATAGAAATGATGTAAGCAGTGGATCCAATGAAGAATCTGAAAATGATCTATCTGAAAAAGCTCCATTCAGATATGTTCAAAAGAATCATCCCGAATCTCAAATTTTGGGAGACAAGGAATCAGGTGTACGAACGAGGAGAACTCTGGTGGGATCTTCTAGTCATCTGGCACTTCTATCCACAATTGAACCACACAATGTCAATCAAGCTAGCAAAGATGAATTTTGGAAGCAAGCCATGGATGAAGAGCTCGATCAAATTGAAAAGAATGACACTTGGGAATTGGTACCAAGACCACATGATAAAAATGTCATTGGAACTAAATGGATTTTCAAGAATAAGTTAAATGAGAATGGGGATGTTGTAAGAAACAAAGCTAGATTGGTTTGCAAAGGGTATACTCAACAAGAAGGTATAGACTTTTAAGAAACTTTTGCTCCTGTAGCTAGACTTGAAGCCATAAGAATGTTTCTTGCTTTTTCAAGTTTTCAACAAATCAAAGTTTATCAAATGGATGTCAAATCTGCTTTCCTCAATGGTGATCTAGAAGAATAAGTTTATATAGAACAACCAGAAGGATTCATTTTGGGAAATGATGAAAATCTTGTTTGTAGACTTAAAAAGGCTCTATATGGTCTCAAACAAGCTCCAAGGGCATGGTATTATCGTCTTGACAAATATCTTCATCAACAAGGATTTTCAAAGGGGTCTATTGATAGCAACTTATACACAAAAATTGAAAATGATAAACTATTGATTGTGGTTGTATATGTTGATGATATCATTTTTGGAAGTAATGAAGAATCTATGAGTCAGAAATTTGTTTCTGTCATGCAGCAAGAATTTGAAATGTCTTTACTTGGGGAACTAACATTCTTTCTTGGCTTGCAAGTGCATCAAACTGTAGATGGTATATTCTTATCACAAGCAAAATATCTTAAGAAAATTCTGAAGAAGTATGGCATGGAAGAATGCAAACCTGTAAGTACACCAATGATAACCGGATGCAATCTCAGTTCTCATGATGATTCTCCCACGGTGAATCAACCAGAATACAGATCAATGATAGGAAGTCTACTTTATCTCACTGGAACTAGACCAGACATTATGCATGCAGTTGGGATTGTTGGACGATTTCAAGCTAATCCAAAAGAGTCTCACCTTCAGGCTGTTAAAAGAATTTTCAAATATCTTCAAGGAACTCAAGACCTTGGTCTATGGTATCCAAAGAATGCTGATCTTACCCTTCATGCTTACACTGATGCAGATTGGGCTGGAAGTGTTGATGATCGGAAAAACACTAGTGGTGGTGCATTCTATATGGGACCCCGGTTAGTATCTTGGTTCAGCAAGAAGAAAAATTCTATTGCCTTATCTACAGCAGAAGCAGAATATGTGGCTGCCGCATCTTGTTGCACTCAACTCCTTTGGATGATGCAAACCTTGCAAGATTTCCAAATCAAATGTACATCTCCTATCTCCATTATGTGTGATAACACAAGTGCCATCAGTATCTCAAAGAATCTTGTTATGCATTCAAAGACCAAGCACATTCCCATCAAGTATCACTTCTTACGTGAACAAGTTCTTGAAGAAAAGGTGAAGTTGGAGTATGTTCCTTCCAAGGAACAAGTTGCTGATATCTTTACCAAACCTCTGCCCAGGGAAGCGTTCAAGTATCTAAGACAGAAACTGGGAGTAGTCTCTACCAGTCAAAAGAACAAATCTGCTTAAATTCAGAAGATTAAATTGAATACGCGGTTTTGATGAAACACGATTCGTGTATATCTGGCAGTTCATGCCTGACAGCGCATGCATTCTTTGGTATTTTTTCTGATTGGAGTCAGCTCTCTTCAGCACAGCTGCAGTGCTGTTTGGTATCTCTGATACTGTTTGGTATCTCTGGTGGTGTTCCAGTTCTCATAATTCGTTTTCTAATGTTTTGATAAAGATGCCTTGATTATTTGTTGCTGAAAGTGTTCAGGATGCACTAGCTAAGGGGGAGCCTTAGTCATATGGAAAGGTTGCTTGGATGCACAGATTCAGGGGGAGTATTTGCTTTGCTGAGTATAATGCATTGTTGGCATTATGATGGTTCTGAAATATGTTCTTTGAAGTCTTTCTGGTATTGGTCATAAATGGTCATATTTGTAGTTTGATGAAAAGGTCCTGTTGAGACCCATGATGTAAATTGTAATATTCAGTCATGTAAGGACTTGATAAATTTGTAAACCCACTTGGTTGGGTAGCTGAGTCAAAATTTTGTAAACCCACTTGGTTGGGTAGCTGAGTCAAAATTTTGTAAACCCACTTGGTTGGGTAGCTGAAGTTGAAATGTGTAAACCCACTTGGTTGGGTACTTGAGTCTCATATGTAAATCCACTTGGTTGGATATTTGATATAAGTATGAGTCTTTGGTGATAGGAAGTTCATAGAGTCTTGTACTTCATTGGAAAATTTGCTTGAAGATTCAGTATGAACTCAGGGGGAGATTGGTCACTTCAGCATTTCAGATCTGCAGAACAGGGGGAGAGTGTGTTGGTTTTGATCCACCCTTTGCCCTTGATGTCAAAGGGGGAGAGTGACATGGTGTTTGAATGAAGAGAAAGAATGGTGTCAAAATGGGGAATGTGACATGGTGTCTTTGTATTCTTAATGTACCTATCTGTTGTGGTAACCAAACACCATCGTGGTTGCCATCAAGTCCAAAGGGGGAGATTGTTGGCAATATGATGCAGAGTGTTGTCCTTGATGGCAACCCACTGAATGAAGATGAAGATATGAGATTGTTGAAATGTGTTGTCCTTGATGGCAAACCACCTGATGAAGTTATTCTTGACCTGATGGACTTGGTAAATAATGTAAATCTGATATAAAGTGATGTTTGTCAGCAATATGATGCTGAGTGTTGTCCTTGAAGGGCAAGATGATGGCAACTTACTTGATGAAGTTGTGCTTGATAGAACATGTTCTTGATGAAGTAAATCTGATGTATCTACATTATGTACAGAAGGCAATGAAGAAAGGAATTCAGCATGTGCTAAATCTTGATGAAAAGAGTATGTCTCTATGCATATGCGGATTTGTCTAGGAAAAGTCGCGTATGCACGCGGGAAAGAACGTGCCAAGTCGCGTATGGGCAAAAAGTGCTCTTAAAGTACAAAACCAGGGGTAACCACCATGGTATTGACCCATTGTATTGGGTAATGATTCGTCTAAATGACCCCGTCCAGGAATACCATCGGAAGTAATGTGGTTTTGGCTCATGGTATTGAAAAAGGGTAAACCTATATAAGGAGAAGAATTTCATTGTGCAAATCATGAGGGTGGGTGCAAGATGTCTGAGCTTGAATGAATACTTCACTCTGAAGTATATCTGAATGGAAAGGGTTACAATTGAATGATAGATCTGAATGCATGATGCACCAATGATGAAGAAGGGGATCTAGATCTGTATTGTACTTGTATTTGCTAGATCTGTTTATGAAATGATTAGATCTGTGATGAGACGAACATCTAGGAGAACATTTGTCTGAGGTGAAGGGTAAAATCTGAAGTGATGTATCTATTGTGAAGAATTGCAATGACATTTAAGGTTGAAGAACCATACGCTAGTTCACCGAAGAAGAAGCGCGTATATACGCGGCTTCGCTGAAGAGAAAGCGCGTATGCGCAATTAAAATTGGTTCTATAATTTGTACTGAAGGATATGCTGGTTTATGTGGATGAAAGCACGTATATATGCGACATCAGTGAAAGTAAAGCGCGTATGCAAACTAGGGTTTGCTGAAGTCTGTGGTAAGAAATGTCTGATCTAATCTGCTGTGTTGCTGCTATCTGTATTCTACTGTTCTGAGTTGTTTGTATCAGTTTGGTTGTATGGTTGAGCTTGAAAGTATGGAGAGGGTCCAGTCTGAAAATATGATGAAATGTGGCCTGCAAGTGGTGTCCTAAAGGAAGCTTTGGATCCAGTGTGAAAATTGATGAAACGTGGTCCATAGAGGTGCTGAGGGTTGTAGCCTTCAGTCAGGGGGTCGCAACTCCCTTCCAGGTGAGGCTGGTAAACGAGATCAGGGGGTCGTAGCTCCCTTCCAGGAGAGGCTGGTAAACGAGTCAGGGGGTTGGAGCTCCCTTCCAGGAGAGGCTGGTAAACGAGCGCAGGTGGGTGCCTGCGTGCTGGTCAAGTCTGCACCAGCACATATGTTGTAAGATGTTTTCTCTATAATAAAATATTGAAGGCTGAGCAACTGCAGCGGTGGTTTTCTCCCGATTTGGGTTTCCACCTAAAAATCCTGGTGTTCATGTGTGATGTTTTGTGTGATGGTTTATTCTGTTCTTACTGCACCTGTTTACTGTTTATTGAACATCTGATGAATGAATGATGGAATAATATAAGTAAAGATTTAATGACAGATCTAGATCTCTGTGTATACGCTAGTTTCATAAAGGGTATCAACGTATATATCAGTGATTTCGGAAAGTAAGCGTGGGTTTTAGAAGCAAGAAAAAAGTAAAAGTTTTGAATATGCAGTAAATACTGATTCACCCCCCCCCCCCCCCCCCCCCCCCTCTCAGTATTTTTCCCAACAAAAGAAATAATAAAAAAAGTGTATGAAAGGAAAAAAAAAGCGGATGATTTTAATATGGGAGATGTATTTCTCCATTGGGATGCTCAGAATGAAGAAAAAGGAAAGCACAAAAAGTTGGAAAACTTGTGGAAGGGACCGTAAAAAATTTCAGCTTCAAGAGGGAAGAATACTTACTTGTTGGAGGAAATGGATGGACAGGACTATGCACTAGGGCCAGTCAATGGTAGGCTCCCCAAGCACTACCTATTTTGATCAAATTTCTGAAGTTTCTCATCATCATTGTACATATCATTTAGCTTTTTGATCGAAGTGTGAAGGAGTTAATCATGGAAGCTTGAAGCCCAAGGTGAAGGCCATCAGGTTTCTTTGATTGGCTGTTGGTTTATAAGTTCAGTAAGTTTTGTTTTAGTCAAAGTGAGTTCAATTTGTCAATCAGTTTTGACTATTGAGATTGGTCTCTTGAGTTTTGAATACATGCCCAATGGATATGGCTACTTGGTATATGGTGTTCTTGACACCTCCTAAGGAGCTTCCATCTGCAGCTGGAGCCAATGTTAATGTATGCTAGTCCTGCCAGTCACCAGTGATCAAATTTTCTCTTACAAGGTTTTTGATAGGGTCCTAATGAAAATTTTTATGGTTTCAATAGGTTTTCAAATAAAAATTTGGTCACTAGTTAGTTTGTCTAGGTGTGTTACTACTCCTTTCAAGTCCATGTTTTGGTCATTTCCATCACTCATTATGACGAGTCATCATTGAAATTTCCTCATCACCATCTCATTCACATCACCATGGTCATCATTCAACTCATTTCATGTAGTGTCATATTAGGTCTTAGGGTCAAAATCATAAAAATAGGTCATTTCACCATCAAATTCAACATTGAAGGAGTAGTAATAGTGAAAAATGTTCAATAAAGGTTTCAAAAGTGTAATTTCATTTCAATCATGATGTAATATGTTTCAAAAGGTTCTAAAAGTTGCAGTTCTAAATCAAAATGTGAAAGGAAATGGTGGGGCCAATAACCACCAAAGAATAAAATCAATTTCCAAGATATTTAAAGACCGAAAGAGCATCTCATTTTCTCATTCCAACTTCAAAATACATCACTCCAACAAGAAAGACCATTTTCACCCTTAGAGCAACCATTCCTTGCCATCAAAGTGCCCATTTACCTTCCGTGCTACACTTTTGATAGAAGGTGTTGCACTTTCTTCAAGGAAGAAAAAAATTCATTTCAGTGGTTTCTACATCAACAAGTAGGTTCCAGTGCATCAGATACAAGTAAGTGGGTCCTTAAACTACCTCTTTTAACTTTGTTACATGCTTGGAAATATCAATTCCCTCTTCTAGGGTTTTGGTTGCATTTTCTTGGTTTCATAATCTCATTGACAAATTGCTGAGAAAAACCCTAAGTTTAAAGCTCACTCAACTTCCCCCACCTTTCATACACCTTCCTAAATATTTTCCCTCACTCCTATCCCTCATTTTCACTATTTTCCCACAAACCCTACCCTAGTCTACACTTTCCTAGGTTAGGACTATTTTTCCCCTTTTGGACACCTTCCCCTCACTCATTCCCTAAAAATTCACTTCTCCCTACTTCCTAACATATATCCCTACTCCTGTAAAATTTTCCAAGAATTTAGGAGACCCCTAACCCCTTCATCTCCCTTGATTCCTAAAAACTTCCCAAATCCCTTGTTTTTCCCTACACTAAACTCTAATTCCCCTTCCCGTTGATCTAGGGTTTTCTATAGATTTTGAAACCACTGAGCAGAAGAGGCACAAGGGAGGTTAGATCAACAAGTATGAGCCCACTACAACACATGATATCATGTCTTCACGCTTCCTTAAAAAATCATTCTAGGATGTAGGTTGCCTTGCCTTTTCCAAAAGGTTGAGGAACTTGGTTTTCATGAGAAACTTACCAACACTTTTTCCACAAGTTTAAGAAGAGATCAGGTGACTATTGCAGGGGTTTTGTTCACTCTTTTAGCAGAAGCCATTTCCATAGCTACAGGGATTCCAAAAAATGGAGAAACATGGTTCAAGAGTAGGGACCTTGACCTTGAAAACTACAAGATGTATTTAAAACCTACATACAAAGATGATCCAAAACACATCTTTCCATTCATATGATTTCTTGACAGGTATGCCCCTCTCATGAAAATGATCATGAAATACTTCACATGTGAGGGTAGGTACTCCATGTTATATTAGCATCATATGATACTCTTGATGCATTTCACCAGTGTAAAAGCTCTCAATTTGCCTCATTACCTTCACAGAAGCATTGTAAAAATGGTAGAGAAGGTACTAACATTAGGAGAATATCATCATGCTAGTTTGTTTCACCATGGATTGCTGAAAATCCTGGTTTTCCATCAGTCGACATAGATCAAATTTTCATGGGATGGTTTTATATATTCAGCTTCTCTTTTGTCTTCTCAAGCCTAGTCAAGTAGTCACTCTACACCTTTGAATTCACCAGCACATCAAGAGGCACCTTCCACAAACAAACCTATCACCGAAACTGTTGGAGCGGGGTCCCCTAGGACTGAACTTTGAGATATTTTTGATATTTTTTTGTAAATATTTTGTAAGTTTAGTCATGTGTAACACAAGTCAAGGGGCTTTGGGGCGGGTCAAAGCCCCTCATGAGTTGTAATGGGTCAAAAGGGTAGAATTAGGGGCCACAAACCACGGTTTGAGGACCTTAGATGAGCGCAGGCTAAAAGTATAAATAAGATTCTAGATCAAGTCGATAGAAGAGAGAAATGAATGGATGATATAGATTTGAATGTATTTTTATATTCTGTCAGATTGGTCTCGGTAAAAAGGCTCCTACTGGCTGTGTGTGTAGAGACCTTAGTCTTGCTGTGTGTGGACCTCGTTGGTTGTGTGCCCAGGTGAACTCAAGGTTTTGTAAGGAAGATCTGAACTATTTATGAATGAAGAACTATTTTGGATGATATCTGAGTCTGAAATGCATATTTTATTTACTTTATGATCGTTTCTACATGTTATTTCTGATTCCTATGTTATCTGTATTCAGATAAATTTTGCAACTGTTTATGGCTTTAGATGAACGATTATTGAATGGATCTAGTACTATTAGGTTCTAATACTATTTGTTAAGGGTTATTACAAGGATTGTGGACTCTGTTTTAACCTGCGTGCAAGATATTCTGTATAAATGAATTGAATTTGTATGATAAGGGTTTCCTGGTTAGGGCTTCTGTTGCAGAAGTTTTTTCATGATTTTTTAGATCTAAAGGCATCCACATCATTTAATTCTCTCTCAGGGTGTAGAAACCTGGTTCCAACACCCCCCCATACTGCTTTAGGTGAGACTTTGACTTTCGCAAGCAGGTCACTACCAAAAGGGCTAGTAGTAATAGGGTTTTGTTGGTTATCCTCAACTCCAAACCTGGGTCAGGACCCCTCAAGACAACAAATGGTTCCGTTTCTGGGACCGGGATCATTTTGAGAGAGATTAGATGTCGTGGCAACCCCTAAAACCTGAAATAGAGGTCTGATTTGAGAAACAGATTCAAGAATTTTCCCTAAAAGAAAACATAAGTAAGAAGTTGTCTACTGAAGAGTGGAATAACAAGTATATTTTCACATAGGTTGACGAGATATTCTTCGTAACATTTGTGCACGAATTACAGGAGTGGTTATCAATATTAGCATAATTCCAAACCTGTTGGAAGGAAGATAAGGTCACACAGTGGGCGCCTGAATTGATCCAACAGTTGGAAAAGGTTGATAATTCCATCACCCAAATTGTATATCACTGGGTTGACAACATCTTGGGTGGGTTTGTGACAGAATTTGCAGTAGATCAGTTTGTGTCATATTCTGAAGCTGAAAGGAGAATTTTAAAGGGATTGAGAGGTAAATTATTACGAGCTTTTCCTCTGCTGATTAAGATTCTATTATGCGGAAAGGGTGTTTTGTGCAACCACACCAAGTGAATGAACCATGATCAGATCAAAAGCACTACGCGCAGCGGAAAATATTATCGGATCAATGAGAGAGTGTAATGTTCCAAATGGGAAAAAATAGGCACAGTAGGGAATATCTTAAGATATTCCTCTATGGGATCACAGTAGTATGAAAAACACACCAGAAAATTCTAAACCAGAGATAGACTAGTAGGGCATTTACTGGTTATATCACCTGTAAGGAGCGGATGAAAACCAGAGGCTTCCTGGCCCGTTTTAGACTCTGTCTATAGAAGACTGATGACACACAGCAAGTGTGGGAATGAAACACTCCTATTGGATTTTTCTGCACTTGGGAACCTTATATCTACAGATCTAAATAATGGATCCAAAGATAAGCAAAAACCAAACAAGAGAGAAGCGGGAAATTCCACTCTCAGGAAAATATGAAATAGGCTCTGTGAGAACGTTGTATAAGAAAAAAGGTGCAAGAATAACGCTTCTTAGGGCTGGTATACCTTATTATAGGCTGTGTGAGACCTCCATGCTGAATTTCAGGAAAAAAAAATGGGTGAAGGGCCTTAAATAGATCTCCCACGAAGCTGACTAGTTAAAAATCAGCTAAAGAGAAGAGCTGATGGAATGAAGAAGAACCCACTTCAGAATTGTGAAGTTTCAGTAGAGAGTCACTGGAAATAAGCCATAATACATGGTTACAGCATAGTAGTAGAAAATCACACTTTTAATGAATCTTCTCAAGAAGTACAATGAATTCTATGAAGAAATAAGCAAGAAATCTTCAGATCTAGGAGCTGCACTATATGTAAAAGTTGCAGAGATAACTGAACATCATCCTACTAAGTGTTCTTCAGCAGTTAGACATGAAATCTAAGATCTAAAGCAGAATAATGGCTGAAACATCAGATCCATGTCAGATCTGGAAACTACTCAGCCTTCTAATCAAGATCCCCTTAAGGGTTTTACAAAATAATGCACTAGAGAGTGTAGATCTAACTTCTTGTACACAGAACTACAGAAAGCTTCAGTAATTTATGAAGATGAATTTATTCATGATATACATGAGATCTGAACATAATATATCAGAAAGCTACTTCATTAATATTCAAGGTGAGAGGCAAGCCTCAATCACCAGGAACAAGTACAATGACAGATCTAGACAATAGAGAAGCAGTACATGAGATATAACGCAGTAGACAAAGGAGACTACGTAGTAGCTAGGGATGAATGTTACAATATGTAGAAAATACAGATATAAGATGAAAATATGACATATATCCTCTTCTGGGTGGTCACAAGACACCCTCCCTGAGAGAAATCCCTCAAAACTGCTAGATCCTTGGAGATCTAGAATTTCCACTTACTACACTTGCTGCAGCTGCAAAACCCTCAATGAGCCAGGGCTGTCAATGCAAGCATAGCTTGGCCTCCAACCTAATAGTGGTTCAATATATCTCAATTCCCTCCAAGAGCGACTCAAAGAAGGATAGGGGATTCCTAAGCAGGAGATCCTCTCTTTCTCTTGCTAAACAGCGAAGAGAAATGGAGTTGCCTTAGCAAGCTCAGAAAATGAAATATGATCAAAAACCTCCTCATGAGCCTTCATCCTCCTTTTATAACATTTGAGTCTCTTGGGAAACCCTAAACCACTTTCATCCTTTGGTCCTTTTCACACTTGGAAACCCCTTCTAGAACTGCACAGTCTAGCAAGGAGGTTCAATGAACCTAGACAGCGTTGTTGACTTGGTCAAACAGGATCTCCTTTGGTGGTATTGGCCTTTTCACACCTGCAAGATTTTATTCTAATGGCCTAAATATGTCTCTTTTCACATAGGAATTGATTTATTATTGATTTTCAAGAGGATTAGGCATTCTCCCTTACAATTTATTCATTAACCATGAAATATAAAGTGACTAAGGAAAAATTAATGTTCCAAATTAGCTGAAGCTAATTTAGGAACATTACAGTCTCCCCCTCCCAAATGTTGCTTGTCCTCAAGCAACTGCAAGGGTGCTGCAAAAATCCTCCTTCTTCTCTTGTGGCATCCTCATCAAATAGTCTCCTCCATTGTTTTGAATTTTCTGCAATATCTTTGTCTTCCCAATGGTCCTTCCTTAAGATGCAAGTTGCCCTTGATAAATAAACTCAAAGGCTCTCATCATGAAGAAATGGAAGGTTGTTGTGGAAACCTTCTTGCTGATCCATGGCCTCCTCAATATAGAAGTGATGTCTATCATGGGGTTTTCATGATCCATGAAAGACTCCCATCCCCATGTTATCATGAAAATGAAGTGGATTACCTCCCAGCTTGGCAATCCATAGAAAATCTCCCCCTACTACATGTGAGAAGCATGTCACCATCCAACATATGGCTCACTTTACAAGTAGACAAGTGATTAATCATAGTGGCCATACAAAATTTCATGCTCCCATGGAAGCATGCAATGCAATAAGAATGGGGAACTCCTTCCCCAAGGGCACATTCAATAAGTGTGCCTTTCCTCCAACTATGTCCCCAACAAAGATAAGGACATCTTCAGCTTGTGGGATCATGATTAGAAGCATGTTAGCTGCCATGTGTGATAGATAAGAAGGAATATGCTCCCTCATGTGCAACCAGCGTAGTTTTATCCTTAACTTCCATAGAATAAGATATGAGAAGTGCCACCCCCAACACTTGTTTGCTACCTCATGTCTTTGGAATGCTTGGATAATGTACATCATGGTTGGTGTAAAAGAATCACACCATGAGGAATATAAAAACTTCCCAAGGTTCTCCAAGGGATGGCTTGCATCAACACATTTCATGGCCTTAGATGGCCCATGAAACCCATCATACTTAGTGCCCCATCTTGGCACCATGCCCTGAAAATGAGTGTCAGAAAAATACAAGCATATAGGAGATGCAAAATAATGCTCAAGAGGATGAGTCTCTCTATATACTTGTTTTACATCATTGGAGTAACTCATGGATGAGTTCCCTCTCACACTCAAAGGATAAGGAGGTGTGAATGGTGGCTCCTCCCAAGAGCTATGTTCCTCCTCCTCTACCAAGTAGTCCATGCACTTCTTCATATGAGAGTAAACATCTTCTTTGTATCCTTCCCATATGAATCCACCCAAGAGAGTATGATATGCCTTGACAAAACCAGTGGGTTTGGAAAGCAGGATTTCATAGATGGCATCAAATAGTCCCTCCTTGAGTTTGGAGTCACCAGCTAAAAGAATAAGATTGTAGAAATAGATAATTCCATCTACCACCTTGAACCTGTCATCCTTTACTTCCCCTTCAAGAACCCCCCATGTGAAAAGGTCCTTGGAGTATTCCATCTTGAGTTGGGAATCCCAACAAGGATCCAAGCTATCCAAGAATGATAGTGTTGTAGAGATCTAAAAAGTAGCTCGTGTCTTCTCATGGCTCCCTTCTTTGACATCCTTGATATCAAGATCACATGTGGGAGCATCAAAATATTCTTTTTGCTGCCCCATTTGCAGCTATTCTTGCACAAGACAAGATTGGAGCATATGGAAATCAACTTCCCCTTGGAAAGTCCTTTTTTTCCAAAACCTCCTCCTTTTGGCCCATGTATACAAGAGGGTTAGAATCCCCTTGCCATCTTCAGAAATATCCTTTGTGAATGAAGAGATCATGGGCTGCCCCAAGGATATGGATTTTCCATGTGCCCTCATTCTCATGCCATCATAGATCTCTGATTTATCCTTTCTCAGTGCAGATATTTGAGTGGGAGTTTGCAATGTCCTTTTTAGGAAACTGCTCATCTCTCTCCTGAATGCTTGAGAGATTCTTTGCGATGTGCTAACTTCTCCCAATTCTCCATCCTTGGCCAAGTATGCATATGTAGCCCATAGTTGAGATAACACTTTAGATTGCCTCCTATCAAGAGGTGCTCCTAGTAGAGGACCTCCTTGCAAAGAGGTGTCAAGGCATAGAGTAGAATGTGGATGTAGGCAGACAGATTTGTCCCTAACTTCAATGCATAAGTACTCTTGCCTTCTTTGTGCCTCCAAGATCTGAAGTAGAGAAGGGTTCATGCTCTCCACCTTGTGATGCCCTTCCTCCTCTTCTACCTCTCCTATCTCCAAGAATTCATCATTGATCAATGATAGTGCATGCTCCTCGTGCATGAGATCATGTGGGACTCTTTGAAAGGGTGCAAGAGTCTCTTCTCTTGGAGCAAGTGCTCCAACCTCTTCCTCATGAAGTGCTTGAGGTGTCCTTGAGGTGACTGCGTTCTCATCTCCCACTTCCTTCTCCTCCTCTTCAATGACTAAAATTTTCCCATCATAAATGAGAGACAATAGATCTTGATCAACTATTGAAGGAGAAACCTTCATGCTTTCCTCTTGAGATGACGACTCTTCACCAAATGGAGATCTTGCCCTTGGCAATGCATCAATCAAGCTCACACCTTCTTTTTCCTCCTTCATGAAGGAATCACTGGAAAAATGTTGAAGCTTTGATGATATGGCTGAGTTCACATATCCATGATATGAGGATTCAGAATGTTCCTCATGCACAAATCTTGTAGATCTGTCTGGAAGATCTTCTTTTTGAAATTCCTTGGGAGCTTCACTGCTGCTTCTTTTTCCTTCTTGCACATCCTCCTTTGGGAGGTTCTTCTTAAATCTGAAAATATATGAGATTAAAATCATATTATTCATGTTTCCCTTGCTCTTGATTTCACTGATAGCTTGATCTCACAGGTGGAGCCAGAGATCATGCTCTGATACCACTGTAATGTTCCAAATGGGGAAAAACAGGCACAGTAGGGAATATCTTAAGATATTCCTCTATGGGATCATAGTAGTATGGAAAACACACCAGAAAATTCTAAACAAGAGATAGAATAGTAGGGAATTTACTGGTTATATCACCTCTAAGGAGAGGATGAAAACCAAAGGCTTGTTGGCCCGTTCTAGACTCTGTCTATAGAAGACTGATGACACACAGAAAGTGTGGGAATTACACACTCCTCTTGGATTTTTCTTCCATTTGGAACCTTATATCTACATATCTAAATAATGGATCCAAAGAGAAGAAAAAACCAAACAAGAGAGAAGTGGGAAATTCCACTCTGAGGAAAATCTGCAATAGGCTCAGTGAGAATGTTGTATAAGAAAAATGGTGCAAGAATAACATTTCTCAGGGCTGGGATCCCTTATTATAGGCTGTGAAAGACCTCCATGCTGAATTTTAGGAAAAAAAAATGGGTTTAAGGGCCTTAAACAGATCTCCCAGGAAGCTGACTAGTTAAAAATCAGCTAAAGAGAAGAGCTGATGGAATGAAGAAGAACCCACTTCAGAATTGCACAGTTTCAGTAGAGAGTAACTGGAAATCAGCCATCAAACATGGTTATAGAATAGCAGAAGAAAATCAGACTTTTAATGAAGCTTCTTAAGAAGTACAATGAATTCTATGAAGAAATATGCAAGAAATATTCAGATCTAGGAGTTGCACTATATGTAAAAGTTGCAGAAATAACTGAACAATGTCCTACTAAGTGTGCTTCAGTAGTTAGAAATGAAATCTAATATGTACAGCAGAATCATGGCTAAAAAATCAGATCCATATCAGATCTGGAAACTACTCAGCCTTCTAATCAACATCCCCTTAAGGGTTTTACAAAATAATGCACTAGAGAGTGTAGATCTAACTTCTTGTACAAAGAACTGCAGAAAGCTTCAGTAATTTCTGAAGATGAATTTATTCATGAGATACATCAGATTTGAACATAAGATATCAGCAAGCTACTTCATTAATCTTCAAGGTGAGAGGCAAGCCTCAATCACCAAGAACAAGTACAATGACAGATCTAGACAATAGAGAAGCAGTACATGAGAAATAACACAGTAGACAAAGGAGACTGCGCAATAGCTAGGGCTGAATGTTACAATAAGTAGAAAATACATATCTGAGATAAAAATATGACAAAGATCCTCTTCCAGGTGGTCACAAGACACCCTCCCTGAGAGAAATCCCTCAAAACTACTAGATCCTTGCAGATCTATAATTTCCACTTACTACACTTGCTGCAGCTGCAAAACCCTCAATGAGCTAGTGCTGTAAATGCAAGCATAGATTGGCCTCCAACCTGATAGTGGTTCAATATAGCTCACTTCCCTCCAAGAGCTACTCAAAGAAGGATAGAGGATTCCTAAGCAGGAGATCCTCTCTTTCTCTTGCTAAACAACAAAGAGAAATGGAGTTTCCTTAGCAATCTCAGAAAATGAAATATGATCAACAACCTCCTCATGAGCCTTCATTCTCATTTTATAACATTTGAGTCTCTTGGCAAACTCTAAACCACTTTCATCCTTTGGTCCTTTTCACACTTGGAAACCCCTTCTAGAACTGTGCAGTCCATCAAGGAGGTTCAATGAACCTAGATATCGTTGTTGACTTGGTCAAACAGGATCTCCTTTAGTGGTCTTGGCCCTTTCACACATGCAAGATTTTATTCTAATGGCATAAATATGTCTCTTTTCACATAGGCATTGATTTATTCTTGATTTGCAAGAGTATTAGACATTCTCCCTTACAATTTATTCATTAACCATGAAATATAAAGTGACTACGGCAAAATTAATGTTCCAAATTAGCTGAAGCTAATTTAGGAACATTACAGAGAGGGGACATAACTATATACATCCCTATGAGAAATTCACCTGATATAGAAGGAAGCGAGGCTACGCAATATGAAGGTAGACCTCCTGTTATGCCACCGTTGAACTCGTGCAGGGGTAAGACATCTCCTAACCCACCACCACCCCCACCTATGGAAGATATGACCGCACACATGAAGCTGTTACACATCATTTTTTCACCGTCCCTGCAATCCCCATCTCGAACATTGGAGGGCCATTTATGTGACTTTTGTATAATGTCATGCCTTGCAAAAAGTGTCATTGCATCCCTTTCCATGAGAATAAAATTTCCTCTGCTGAATATTCATGGAACAGAACATCAAAAACATTTGATTTTGGGTCAGCATTGGCAGGAAATTATGGCCTCACGCTTGTTTCGGGAAATAACTCCCTAGAGGTTGTTGGGTCAAAAACCTCCACATATCAGGGCATGCTATTCAAGAAGGAATCACACAACCAAACTTGTATGCTAAAAACTAGATAACATCGATTGTAGAACTCACCCATAGGTCCTATGTTTGATGTAGATCCCGCGGGGTCGAAACCCCCAACAACCCTTCTTCCTCTTCAACCTAGAAATCAAGAAGGAACATGCACGGAAATCTAGTTGTACAACACATATTTCTCCTAAATTTCAGTGTAATCCATGTGAAACATCGTATAAACAATAATAAATTCTTAATTAACAATATTTTCACATATGAAAGCAGATATTAACACGTGAATTCGAGAACAAGATGGTTCTTCTGCATTACGAACATCATGTACAATAATAGAAAGGTGGAGAGATCACCTGAATCCTTCCACGATCTTTGAACAGACCATCGTCTGGATCCGTCCCGCCCTTGCCTCGCTAAGATACTTTCAAGACTTGTGCACATGAGATGACATATAAGCTGATGAAAATCTCCAAGAAACAAGGGTTTCCTGTAAAAATCTGGGAAGTGCAGGAGGCACAGGAAATTAGACTTGAATTGGGGCTCCAACAGAGTATAATGTCTATAAATTTCTCCCTCCCTTAGGCCATGCATGTGAGGGGATTTTATATGTTTTTTAATGATTTTAATGGCATATGCAGAAAAGTATCTCTGGACTCGCGTATACACGCAGAAAATTCTGGGCATAACCGCGTATGGGATTTTAAACACTATTTTTTATGAACTTTTATTCAAGTCTATGGGAATGGGTGCCCAAGGCCAAAGAGACAATCATGAATCACATGTGGGTGAAAAATGATGCTATAAAATTGCTGATAAGGGAAATTATCACTGGGCCCCATGCCCATTGGTGCTTTGTCTCAGTGGACTCCCCGCGCCGAGCTATTTTTGGAAAGTTTTTTAAATATAGAAGGGAAGTTTCCATTGCTAACTACTTCATGAGTAAGTCAACATGGGTTGTTCAACTGAATAACATCAAGCACCTTCCTTTGGCTTCTTGTTTCCTACATTTGGGGCAACCTACCAAAGGATAAGGCCTCCCTTCCACCATATGAGGGATCCCAACCTCCTCCTCCCCTTCTATAAATACATTTCTCTCACATAGATGCAGCTAGCTGAACATTTTGTACAATAGCTGAAACGGTCTGGATAAGCTGGTGTGAGATAGAGCAGAGAGAAACCCCTTGTCGAGAGAGAGTCTAGGCTCATTGCCTCGCCAAGTCCAATTTCACGAAGAATTCTTGAGACACGTTAAACTGAACCCGTTGAAGGAGGCTGCGACGTCAAGGCTTATTTGGTCGTAATACTTTTCTTTCTCTTAGTTAATGCATGACTAATGTTTTGGTTCCTGTCTTGTGTTGATGTGATTAATCTTATGCAATGCGTTTAATTCTCCCTGAACAATTAGATAGTGATGAATGCAAATATCATTTCGTATGCTGCTTTCACTCTTTGATCCTTGTGCAGGCACCCGACTACCACCGCTAAAGGGTCACGATGTGTCGGGATGAAGATCACGAGATTGCTGCCACAACTACGAAAACTGCATTGGAACAAAGGTAGGATATCTATCCCAGCTCAGTTACATTCATTAACTAGGAATCAACACATTATCATGTCCTCTTGCTGCTAGACCCACTCTAGGGCTAGAGGGATCGCCTCTATCCGCAGAGGGGATTTACCTACACAACAAGTTGGTGACTCCACTGGGGAATCAATGTGTGTTTGTCATCTCATTGTTTGTCGAGCATTTGGATTATCGAGTCGACTTTGGTCATTTTATTGTTTTTCTACTCTACTTGACTTGTCTAAATTTTTTCAACCATCCAGTTCAGTTCCAGAGTGTCAAGTCTGACCTCTGCCCAGTGGTTTTATTTTTTTCATGGTTTTCTAGGTCGGCGCGGATTTTCCTTGAATAGTCGCACCGATTGGCGCATGTTGCTTTTGTCACAGGTGCGCCAACCCCTATTTAGCGTGGATTACACCTAAACAGTTGCGCAAAATCCTGTAGGATTTGATTTGACCTCTAAATGAGTTTTTTCTCAGTGTTTCTTGGCTCTGGATTGGTTTTTTGCCTTGCAATTGGTCTACTAAGATTGTTTTGACCCTGTAATCTCGGTCTTCTTAGTTGTTTGTCCATCGTCTTATCAGTGGAGTTTGTAGCCTTAGGGTTTCTAGGTGCCTTGTGCTATTTTTTCGGCCCTCTCCTCACTAAGCCTTCTGAGTTGAGTTCAAGTCAATTTAATCTTTGTCATTTTAGTTCACTGACTGATTATCTAGTCTTTCTTTCGATTCTTCATTTCTTTGGTTTGTTGAATGATCACTTTCGTTTTCATTTAGCTCTCCATTCGCCACTTCGAGCATAGATTACATTGCTCGTTGGATCGTTTCGAAATCGCTTCATTTTATTGGAAGAGTGCATCCTTGTTTTGAGTGTGTTTTATGATTGTATTGCATAGATCTATTCATTTTAGATCGTTACATTCGTAGTGCTCAAAACTAGTATTTGTTTTTCTTTTTAGTGTAACAGTGCATTGTGTGCCTCATTCATCGAAAAAGACAAAAGTTTCATTCTTTCACTTAAATTGAAAATGAAAATGTTCTTTTGCATTACTAACTCTTAGTGAACTAGGAAAGAGTTTTCATTTTCTCATTTTGTTGTATTAGATGCATTAGTGAAATTATTCTTATGTTTCAATTGATTGCTACTTTGTCATAGATTCCTATCCTTCTATTAGTTAGCATTCATTGAATGGAAATTATGTTCTTTTGCATGTAGTGTGAATTTAGGAATTCGAGATCACATTCGGTAAGGCCTTGAAATTGCAACATTAATTCAAGATCAACCTTAAAATGAATTCAATCAATCTAAGGAAACATTGAAACATAACACATATATTTTAGAGGTCTAGGCTAGTGACGTGTTCCGACGTCGTTAAACCTAGTAGCTTTCTTTCACCAACTGGCATTAGACAGCACTAGTACGGACTTGTGCACCCTGTACCGTCACGTATATAAAGAGATACCCTCATAGGTTGCAATCCTTTATCCATAGGAAGCCCAGTCTGTCGCCCTGTAGTCATGATACACCGAACACAACATTTGGGGAGACTACCTACACGTACATCAAGTCCTTGGTCATTTCTTTTTCATTTGATCACCAAGGTGTATATGGAAGTTCACGGAAACTTGGTGCACCCTCTTGCTTAGATTACCTGAGTAGTCATTTTGGTCTTTTCGTGACTCTCTAAAAGTGAAAATATCATCGACCACTTTTCCTTTCATGCTCGTTCAATTTGAAAGTGACTAGAGTCATCTTTTGCTTGTTTCTCGACTCTTAAAACATGAAACAACAAAGTTTCATTTCAATGTCATAAAATTAACTGCCTATGATCACATGCCCGTTAAAGATTTTGCTTGGCTTGTTTTAGTAGTTCCTTTGTGTTTGATCTTGAAGCATCGAATATTCTATCTCGTTTTCTTCCTATTTTGAAACATTGTCACAGTGGCGGAATCACTGGTTTAGTCGTCCTCTTCACTACCTCCTAGTGGTGATCCTTCTCCTGACGTTTCTTCGGAAACACCTTAGTCCACTAGGTCTGTCGAGTTTTGACAGTCTATCCTTCCGAGTATCTTACCTCTCACTACCCGGTATCCTCCTGAAGGGTCAGTTGATACCAATTGGAAACCTAAGGGTGCTTGGTCTGGTTTTGGGAGCGAGGAAGAATTCCCTCCTCTTACTTCAGGATCACCATTATTAGCTGCTGCCTTACTTGCTAGTCCTCATCATCTTTTCGATGATCTTATAGCCTCGTCAGACATGGATTCTTCGAGTCCCGTCGGCAGTGAAGAGCTTCATGTTTCTACCGGGGAATATTAGCATTTCCAAGAATATTTCCCATATGTCTCCAGTCAACCTTCCCTGCAACCAGTGTCTCTTCCACCCAGTTATCGTATTTTGGGTCAAATCCTTTCTGGTGTCGCATCCATGACACAGTCCGGTACATCAACTCCCATAGGAAGCTCTTCTTTTCCTGTATTAGGAATGTCACATTAGACAACCATCTCGTCGGCAATTGTTACATCTATCCCGGTCCGACCCACCATTTGTGTGGCTTCATCCGCGCCAGTTGTTAGTATGACTCTGTCATTATCAGGACCTTCTGCTGTCTATAGGTCTATTTTTATCAATCCCACAATCCCTGCTGGACTCGTTGTGAGTGGATCACGGCATCGTGCTGTGGAAAACCCATCTACTTGTACTTTTCCTATGGTTTCTAATTATATTCCTAACGGTTATACATTCGATGACTATCTGTTGGCTATTCAGTAACGGTATGCTCCCTCTCCGGGTCCTCAGTAGAAGAATTCGGCACTTCAGGGTTCTCAGCAGCCGCAAGATTCTAGTAATCCTCCACATCATTATGATGCATACATTAATCTCGTCTATTTGCCTCCGATTGATCCCAATCAACTCGTTTACTAGTCGGGACAACCCTTTTGCCTACAAGGACAACCCATTCAGGGACAACCTTCTGTCCAACAGGGACAACCCTCGGGTCCACAGGGACAACCTTACGGTTTGAAAGGACAACCCTTACAGGGATAACCTTCGGCCCAACAAGGACAACCCTTACAGGGATAACCTTCGGCCCAACAAGGACAACCCTATGGTCCTTCTGGTCAACCTCAATTCCAATAGGGAACATATTATTTTCCCGGGGGGAAAATCTATCCACCACAGGGACAAAGTTTTGTGCACCAACATCAACCTTACGTTAAACAAGGCCAAACTCTTGTACAACAAGGACAACCCTATGGTCCTCCACCGGGTCAACTTGGTTTTCAGGGGAAACCTAGCCCATACCAACCATCTTTCCAACCTTTTCCACAAGGAAAATTTGGTGGCCCTCAGTATCTAGGCCAACCTGCTTCGCAGGGACAGCCTTCCCAACCTCAGTATCCAAGTCCACCTGCTCCGCAGGCACAACCCACTCAACCTCAAGGTGCTACTTACCCTCCTCAAGGTCAATCTCAGGAAGTATATAGTGCACTCCAAGGTTTCACATATTATCCTCAAGGTAAATCCCAGATGGTGTGTATAATACACCTCAAGGCAATGCTTACACTCCGCAACAAAATCCATATGTTGCTCAGCAAGGACCTCAGTGGTAGATTAGAATCAATATCCCGGTCCTCAACCCATGTATGGGTAGAACTATCAGGCTTATAACCCCTATGGACAAAATCCTCCAGGAAAAAACATATGGGGGTAGAATTTCTCTCAACCTGGGTGGAATACTGATACTGGTCTTTATCAACGACCTATAATGCCTTTTAATCCTCAATTACCTTTCCTAGCAATGTTGGAACTTCTTGATGTGTCAAAGTTGACGAACGATCCAATCCTTCATAACCCGCATTGGCCTCTAGTTCCAACCAAAATTCCTGGCAATTGTCCCACGTTTGAGGGCAAGTTCGGAGAAGACCCCCAATAGCATGTTATGACTTACCATTTTTTGTGTTCCTCTAACTCTTGGGTTGGCGATTCCATTCGACTTCGTCTTTTCCAACGAAATCTCATTGGTGTCGCTGCCAAGTGGTACATTGAATTACCTGTTGTGTAACCAGCTTCAAAAATAGAAGAAAAGAGATATAAACGCCTTAGAAATAAGCCACTTCGAGGGGGCAACCTCCAATACATTACATAAATGCACAATTCTTGGAGCATAGGAGATGGATCCTCTTCAAACAATGTAAAACATAGAGTATTGAATGATTTTCCCAAGGCAAAGCATTATACAATGGATTCTACCTATCTATCCTGAAAAACATCCAAACATAAATATGAATGAATGAATGGAAAACATAACAATTAATAAATGATCACAAAGGAAAGAACAATGCTAAAATCCATACCACAAGGATCCCATAAATCAGTGCTACATTTCTTTATTAATTCCCTGCCAAACTGTTACAAAATGGAGCGCAGAGCGTCCTCAATGATTCCAACTTATTCCAACTTTTTCCCCCCTTTCAAATGATGAAAAAATACATTAAATAGATCAGTTTCAAGGGGGGTGGATCCACATAAGGAGGAGTTGTTTCACCTGCCAAGAAACTAAAATCTCAATACAGGAAAGAGACCAACAAAATGCCTCTAAAAAAAGAAGAAACAATACGTTTTGACCATCTGGAGGATTTCCTATTATAGTTACTCAAATAGGGGAGAAGAAAGACAAATCTGGAATCGATTCCCCTCTTTTATCATTGTTGTCGTTCCATGGTAAACGTTGTAATGATCTCTGTGTTTCATACTAGCTCACGGCTAAAAAAAAATGTATTTTCCTTTAATCTTGAAGAAAAACCCTTTTGCCGAAGAAAATGCCTTTGCAACCAAAGAAAATCACATTTGTCGTTTTAATGAAGAAAATCCCCTTTTTCATTGAAAAAGAGCGAAAGGAAAGGTAGTGGGCCCAAAAATATCGCAATTGCAAATCGACATCAAAAGGGGGGAGGGAGCATGTCGTAATGGAGTGATGCGATGAAAACTTGCGATGCGATGGGAGGCCAATGGTGTGATGGGCGGAAAGCTTTGGTGGGACCGAGGGAAATCGCAATCGCAAACTGGTGGGAGAGTGGGCATGACTCATTGCGGGGGAAAATCATGATAAGTGATGTGCGATGGAGGAAAAGTCATATTAAAACAAAATGAAATGAAAATAGCACTATAACACAGAGAAAGGCCCGTTTTCTTTTGAAAAGAGTGGAAGGCTTTGGTGGGATCGGGGGAAATCACATCAGCGGGATGGAGTGGAACGGGATCGAAACGCTAGCGGGACAATCGCAGATGCGATGAGCGACATGCGATTCATCACATCGGTGGAAGGGAAGATGCCGATTGCGATGGAGAAAGAGCAGGGAACCATCCGATCGGAAGAGCAGATCGACGGTGGAAAATGCAATCAGGGACCGTATCGGCAGAGGTCATCGCATCAAAGAAAATCATGGGAGCCGGAAGTTAGCATTGGATAATGAGATTTTTGCGATGCGATGGTGCCATCAGAGCAAGGGTATTGCGATGAGCGAAGGCTTGCGATGCGATCGGACTTGCGATGCGATCAGATCAGAAGCATTGGGGGTGGGTCAATCACATCGGAAGTGTTCAATCGGAAGTGTTGTGATCAGCGGCCCATGGACTTTTTCGATGCGATGCGATCACATCGAAGTTGTAGGATGCGGCAATGAAACAAAACATTAAAGTTTTAAGGGTTAATAATAATGAAAAATGGTGCTTTGCGGTTTTTATTCACTTGGGCATATCTTTCAATCCAGAAGTTAGTTTCAGGAGTATAATATACCGTTGGAAAGCTCTTTCCGGGCTCCTTCTGATGAAAATACTTAAAATGTGATTTACACTGAAAATCCTATGGAGAACACCTTTGCAAACCAGGCAGATAAAAATTCCCTTTGGCTTTATGGAGATAGCAACTTCTACAGTTCAACTTATTACATACGGAGACATAAAATTACATAAAGATGATAATAAAAATAGAAGTACTACTGTTTTTCACCTCAAAACATGTTTGAGGTGAAAATTACATTCGACTAAAAGAACAACTCTTTGACTTTCCGAGGTACCATGCTTTGAGTTTATTAGGCATCCTCATGTCCTTGCTGGCTTTTATTGTCACTTTATAAGTAATTTGACTATGATGAGACCCTAGAACCTAATGAGACCAACCCTATATGACCTAATAACATGAATTGCGGGTAGTAGTCACTTGTTGAAGACATAGAGAGGAGAATCAACAAGTTTTCACATGAGGGAAAGCCGATGAAAAATCACACTACCTGTCGATGAATCCGCAAGGCCTAATGGAATGATGAAAATTTATAGTATGGGACTCTACTATGCAAATGCAAAAGAGTAAATTTGATCACTAATCGCGGTATGAAAATACGACTAACAAAACCTTAATGTTGTGTAGATCCCGCGCTCTAAATTCATCGCAACTTGTTTTGCGGAAAAAAGATATTGTATGCTCCCAAAAATGGGTTTTGTCCACTTTGTCGAACAAGTAAATTTAAAAAAAAAATGCAGGACAACCCAATCAGCAGTTCGTACAACTAACTAGGCATGCCTACGTGGCAGGGTGACTGTATAGGTTAACTTGGTTAATGGTTTTCTTCTGTGAATGGTATTTTTCCAAGTAGCACATTTTTATTGGTTGGATATAACGGGTTTTTATTTGTTAATAGAGGTGGCCAATCACTTTGGTTACCACGTGGTAGCCGAGGCCACAAAACATATATGGGGCCGAATAGTGGCACTAGGGATCGAACCGACACACTCCAAGTACCGAAGCCAAACGTATTACCATTGCGCCCACATGTTGTTACTTACCATACTATGAAAACCATTTGGTTTTTGTTTACGTGTAAATGCACATTGGGGGTGGGGCCTGGGGTCTAGCCGGTACGGATTCACTACCGAGGAGAGCGGGACCACATGTGGGAGGCCAGCCCCACACCCCCATCCTTAACCACCGCGCTATCCCTTTGTCGAGAGAAGCCGTAGCGGTGTTAACCGTTCTCCACACTACAAAGAAAACACCCTCTAGCGGAGGTTATAAAGGAGGTTTTTAGTGTTATAAAATTGACCAAAATTGTCAAATAAACATTTTCTACAAAATCCATTTTCGGTAACGGAGGTTTTGGCGGTGCTTCTAACGAAATTTCAACACAACTAAAAAAAATTGGGCGACCGGAGAGGTTGTTACGGATATTTTTACGCCAGTACGCGGGTGGGGTGTCAACACCTTTGGTGCGTTGTGCGAAGTGAACGCGCGTCACTTTTGTAAACCTGCAAGCTTTAGGATGGAAAACATGTTTCGGACACCTGGGCATTTAGCAATAGCCTAGTGCGTGTCGGACAACCGATTATATAGAAGCGATGGAAGGTGCATACACGAGGATATTGAGTGTAAAACCAAACCGAATTTTTGTAGGTGATAAAACGCCTTAGGGCATTGAAAGTTATAAAAATGCACTAGCGCGTTAAATGCAGACTATATCGGTGCATGTAACGCCTATCAGACCGCCCAGGTGGTAGTCATCGATAAAATGCTTCGGGCGTTCTAATTGGTACTAGTATATGTGCGATGCCCACAGGTCGTAGAAACGCACTGGTGCACATTATCATACAAACGCACGGTGCACAGTAACTAACATGCACCAGTGTTCATTTTGTATTTTTGAGAAACATCAAAATATAATGACGATTGCAATTATTCAGATTTTTTAAAAATTCATTATTCATCAAAGTCAACACATATCTTATAACATTATTCTGTTATAATTAAATTTTATTAGTGCTTATGAATGTGTTGTTCTAGTTAATTTGTTATATCATATCTATATTTCACATCTCTTCATTATAATATTTAATCATCCATATATTTAATCAATGGTGTAACATTTCATAGCGACAATGGAGAACACAATAGAATAAATTAAAATGTATTTTATTATATATATATGAATAATACACTCCTTTTCATACAAAATGGGATATTTATCGGTATCCCTTTGTCTTTCAATTGGGACACTATGTCCATTACTTCAAACAAAATCTCAGATTTCACACACAAATATTTCAAAATATACAACGCATTGCTTTGATATCCAAACATATTTATCATCATTCTTTGTTGGAACTGTTGTCACTACTCGAGCTACTTCCATGACCTAGGTTATTTGGAGGAATGCTTTTTTCATTGTGTTGATTGATTTCTTCTTCTTCAAGTTCCATCTACGAAAGTAAAAATAAAGTGTAATGAGTGTGTATACATTGGTGAGAATAATGAAAAGTGCAATATTAATAATATACATCAATGTAAATGGAAAATAAATGTACCATATCAAGAATTGACTTGTGAACTATACACATTATTTCAAAACAAAATTTCATGCCATCTTTCAATAATTCATTTTTTGGCACAGTTCCATACTTTGCTTCCTGCAAGTTTTATACCCCATAACAAATCATAGATTTAATATAAAATATTTTTTTGTTGTATTAATTATAGACAAAGCTAAGTAAAACAAGATATATTCTTAAAAAATCCATAATTAATTTATGTTATGCCAACATATAGTAATAACCCATATTTAACCCAATCAATTCTTCTAATGGTTCTTCTTTGTATGTTAGCACATGTTTGAAGACATTCAATGATGATTGCTATGAAAAAAGTTCAAATATACAAAAGAGAAATCTAGTTAAGTTGTTATAAGGAAGTAACAATTACTTACAAACATAGATATCAAACCTTTTCTTCCTTGTCGTCCTGTTTTATGTACTCAATGAGTTCCATTTTCTTTTCTTTTTTATAATAAAATACTTGAAAATTAATATTTAATGCTAACTTATTTATTTATTGTACCTAATCGAAAAATTCAATGATTAGATATTACATTTGAAGCATGTTGTTGTTGAGATGGCTCCTCGTGTGATGCAATTATGTCTTTCTTTGAACGTCCCCTTGTACACCTTTTTGGACATTCCTACTGGCATATTTCTGATATCAACTCGTTCATCCTTTGATATTTTCATAATTTTGATACCAATTTCCACACCTACATATCTCGTACCATTAATATTTCATATAAAAAAAATTATGAAATGATGTTTATGTATGTACACTTTAATGCCACATTTGGTACGTCATATCTTTAAAGTAATTAAGGATTCATAGTAGTTATTTTGAACATTTATCAATTGTGTTTTGTACTACTCGAATATCATTACATTTTTTTATTGGATTTAAATTAAATAATGCATCACATGTATGCACATTTGACTACCCACTACTACCGGTATTCGACCCGTAACCAATTAAGCTGAGACCATCCTTTACATGGATAAGGAAATTGTCGAAGTCGTGTACCCGACAGTTTTCGGTCAATCGGTATTCGATTCTTTAGCGTTGATCTCCAAAATTTGGATCTGAAAGTGGAGGTTTAACTATTGAGGGCTAGGGTAACCAACCCCTACCCCAAGCTTCACATCTCCTCCGCATTTTCCCGAACTCTTGATGGTGCCACTCTATGATCTGGAAAGGTTTTCACTGGTGAAAAAAGCATCGAACCTCAGCAAGTCCTTCTAGATTGATTCCTAACTTAAGTATGTAAGCCTCCTTACATCTCTGTTACATTTATCATTTGATTCATGGCTCAATTGAGTCTCTGTTGGTACAGGTATGCCACAACTTCCCATACTACGAGTTGCATTGGTGTTTGGTCTCATTTCTAGCATTTCGATATTACTCTCTACAACAAGGGTATAAACGTGTTCAGTAAGGTTCCAGGTAAGGTCTTCCCGATGTTAATTTCTTGTTTAAGGTTATTCTGGATAGTATCTCATGCTTACACTTATTAACTGTCTTATTTCTCTGACTTCCGAGATCATCCCAGAATCCAAAGGAATTTGGGAAATCTCTTTGGTGCGTTCTCAATGCTCTTTGCAACCCCCACCAGTTTTAGGTTGGTTTTCACTTGCTTCATATGTGGTTATGTTTTCTATATTCAATGAAAGAGCGGTAAAGATCCCACACCGATCATATTTTCGGTGCTCTTTTTAGGGGTTTATGATGACACATCACTTCTGGAATCATTTCTGGTCTACTGCCTTTATATCCTTAAGAGGTCAACTAAATTGCTGGTTTGAGTCCATTCATGGTTTAATGTTCGACCTCGCTTGCGGGTCGTTATTCCTAGGTTGCTGTGTTGAGGGTTTGTTGCACAATTTATGAGTTATGCATATATTTCTTGTTATGTATGCCCTTCTTGATAGCAAGTAAGGCCGATTGTTCTATACTTCTCCACGACCATAGTATTTTGGCCTGCTCCCAGGGTATGGCGCCAATTTCATTTTTTTAAAGGAAAGAATACCACATGTTTAATATTGTTTCTCAACCGAGTCTGTAGTTTATGTTGCATGCTGTGATTCTGAATTAAAATTTGGGTTCGCCCCTTTCCCCCCTTTCACTAGCTTTAAGTATTATTTATAATGTATAAATGAATATTTTGAAATGGGTTCAACCCAGAACTGTTAATTCCTGGTTATCTTTGGAATTTTCACTCTTTGAATTATGGCTTGACTATTCCACCTGTCCATTGCTTATCTTTTAATGAGAGGGTTTTCGCATCGGTTGTATGGCATTACCCTCGGTAAGGGTTTGACTGTTTACAATACTATAATAATCTATTTTGAAATTAAGTCTTTATAAATCTCTTGAACCTGCAACCATACAGGGTCGATAATGAAGTATGTTATTTCTTTTAAGGGTTTGCTACCCTACACGTGTTTTGTATAGTTTAAATATTGTTTCAGTTTCTCCAAGATTTATTGATTTGTTACCATGTAGCTACCTTGTAGCCATCGTTAAATTCTTACTGTGTTTATTTTTCAAGATTATGTGAATTTATATAAATATATTTTTATTGCTCATCTAATAGTTTAGTTATCGTTCAGAATACTTTGTTTCAGTAATAGGCAGTACTTGCATAATCTTCGGAAGTATTTAATATGTCCAAGTTCTCTTTGTAATTAGCATGTGCACCAATTCTCTAGTTTCTATAACTACCGGTTGAATATGTACAGGTGGTTTTTATGAACTACATGCATGTACATTCTCTTGAAAACGAAAGGCTTAGAGGGGACAATGCATCCTTTGATTCAGTTATGGAGTGCGGCTAAACCCCTCAAGTCTTAGCACCCCAACTTACTAAAATCATTTATAATCCTAACAGTAAGCGAGAAACTTAAATGCAACCAGATATTTACAGGTCCTATAAGCCAAATTATAGAAATAGCAGTAATAAAAACATATTCTTAATCTTGTTCCTATTATGGACATCCTACAGTAGGAAACTCATAGCTGTACATTCTTCTGATATCAACCACAATAATATCACTGATAGTTAACCTGCTCTTTCACCTATCTCTGCACTGGTATCCACTGAAACTATCCATGCACTGAAGTTAACTGATGTATTCTTTAGTTTATTAATGAGTTTATAATTAGTGAATTAATTAATAATTAATTCACACCACTCTTCACTAGTGTATCAATCAGTTAGATTAGATACAACTAGTTCAACTATGTTTAGATTAGTTAAACTGAACACAACTCCATTAACTCCTCAATCAACTCCACCAAACTCTGTCACATGAGTTCTAACTGAAGTATCCATGCAATAGCTCCACTTAACCCTCGGGAATAGCGTAATTCCTTCTGTCAGCTCCTGTGCCACATCTATGCACTTAACTGAAGTGCTCCAAGAGAATAAGATAATGTTTATAGTCCAAATATTATTAAGAGCTAATAATATTCGACATATCTATTTTTAGACTGGAAATCTAAAAATAGATTCCGCCCAATATGTCTAAAAATAGAAGTCCATCTATTTTTCCCGACTTGACCAATCATCCACAAATAGCATCCTGCAACTCATAGAACATGATCCATATGTCTAAAAATAGACTTTGCGCCAAAAATAGCCTGCGGCCCCACTTAGTGAAGGCGACTTCTTTCCACTAAGCTCATCATCTTGTTGCAATCTCAGCACTTTGCATTAAACTTCAAGCTAAATATTCACTTAAATCCACATAATAACCTAATTCACAAAAAGACACTTATCTGGTTTCCACTGGGCAAAAACTCATAAGCTTGGCTGGTCCTCCAAACCATGAGAAGGGAAATCATGTCCTCTTCTCCCCACTGAGCTTCTACTCCTGGACAACTTTCATAGTTTCTTCACTGGTTGAATTGTAGGGCGTCGGGACAACAATACAACCTCTAGTAACCAGGTCAAGGATTCTCCACTAGCTCTCAGTCCAACTCAGGATTTTTCCACAGGCAATGTCCTGCCTTTTCCAGACCTTTGTCTTTTTCCTTTTGTCTATTCACAGGCCATCTTAGGAATCTAGACCAACCCCTTCCTCTCTTCAGATTTCCGATAAATCTGCAGGAGGGTGGTTGTAACCATGTGCAACTGTCCCAACTATCCAGAGCTTAAATTAGTTACCAACGAGCTCTCCTATTATTTGTAAAATAATTATTATATTCAAAACAAAATAAAGTAAAATAATCATATGGTCTTTTTGGCTATTACAAGTTCTTTGATCAAGTTTGTAAAATAAAACAGTTACTACAGTAATCTTTTAAACAATTAGTAAATCCTAAAACATCATGAGGGTTACATTATAATTCTTATTTGTAAACATGTAAACACTTAAGACATTTAACATTTTTTATCTAATGCTAGTCCTCTTTAAAAATAAACTCAATTATTAGTATTATGTATAAACACAATATAAATTTAAAATATAAAGAGGTTTAGGTATTGTAAATAAATAAAAATATAAATAAATGAGAGGCATGGTAAATAAATAAAACCTCTTTTTATACCTACTCTAGAGGTGTGATAAATAAATAAAAATATAAATAAACTAGAGGTATGGTAATTAAACCAACCTAGATCCATCTTAACTTGGGATCTATCAAGCCCCTAGAGGGATCAAATCTCTTTACGTGAAAACCTCTTTTTTGAGTGCAAAATTTGAGGAAAGGTTTTCACCTCAAGATATTTGATCTCTCTCAGGGCTTGATAGATCCATAGTTAAGATGGATCTAGGCTGGTCTAATAAAATAATGATTTATATGATTATGATTAATGTTTTCTGAGATCTATATGGTTGATTGAACATTAGAAAGATAAGAGATTAATAAGAATCATTTTTAATTCAAAAAAATTGATAGAAACCTTCCTAGATCACTATATTTTTGTTAACGCAAAAGATCAAAAAGGTTGGTAGTGTGACCAATATTTTGAAAATAGAATCCAATTTGAGTATAATATGGAAAATCTATGACAAAGTGCTTCTCATCTTCAACCCTATTGAGCACTTGAGAGACTCGTTTTTTTTTCGGTCAAAATCTGATATTATATTATCATCTTAAAAACATAATTTACAAGAGGAGCCACCATGAATCGATTACATTCAGCCACCCTCAAAGGCATATTATGCCTACAGATTTGGGGTGTTGTCCAAGGCATTCAAAGCACTTAGTTATTTTCCGCAAAATTACAAAAAACAAATTGAAAGTTATCATCAAGGGGGTGGATGTAGGGGACCTAGCAGAGGAGCCACGAAGAAACGATCCTGGTGGTGCAGCTGGTAGCTGATGTGATCCATTTGAGTCTCCAGGGCTCGGAGGTGGTCTTGAGAGCGCCTCAGAATACGGCGTAGACTCTCCAGGGCCTCAATGGTCTCCGTCTACAGGCTTTGAACCGCATTAATGTAAGCCACTATTTCATTCTGGTGCTCCTACCTCTGCTTTTGCAAAGTGTCCAAGTTGAGCTGAATCTGTTATAGCTAGGTGGAGAAGGTGTCAAGGGTGACCAGAGCCTCAATTTCGCTGGGGGATTGGGCTGGGGAGACAGCCATGGCCGCTGCTGAGTGTGGTCTCTTTGTAGACTCTAAGTGTGAACTCGTGTCTTCTGGAACTGCTCGATGATCCATTCCTCGGCCAAAACCACCACGACAGGCCCGTCTGTGCTCTCTCGGCATGCAGACTTCCCTCTCTGCCTCACGCTTGGCTGCACAAATGCTCCAAGTCACCTCTATACCACTCTTCCGGGACTCCCACGCTCCACCATTGAACCCTCGGCAGAGATTAGCTTGGACTTCGACCTGCGTCTCTTGGGTGTCGTAGAAAAGGGACACACAGCCACCCCCAGTCTTTCCACTACCACCCAGGGAGGTGTAGAGGTTCCACCACCCAAAAATACAAACTACAGGGAGGCTAGATTTCTCTGCTAGTCCGAGGCAAAACCACCCAAGAGTTGCAGCGCTGAAGGGTTGCTGATATGTCGTCCGCAAAATTGGAGCTGGCACCCAGGCAACGAACCCAATTCTTCTAGTCAAGAACACGTCCACCATTCGAATTTCCATGTCGCCTCCCTTGTCCTCCTCTTGGTGCACCTCACGCGTTCTAGAGTCATTGCTAGGATACCTCCCCGCTTCCTTGCTAGGATACCTCCCCGCTTCCCACCGTTCGCCTCTACTGCCCGACGAGTCTGCTCCTCTGCTATGTGCAAGCTGGAAGAGCTCAAGCCAAGGCTTGAGAGACAGGAGGTGATCGTTAGCACAGACCACTTCTCCAACCTTCACCATAGCCTGCAGAACTGAAATGCATAGAATAACAACCTCAATTCGCCTTAACATGACCACCTTGTCATGATATTCCCTGCCTCGAGGCTCTTTACCACTCGCTCGTGCGAGCATGGTGAGTTGGCGGGCACGTGGCTTTGGGTCGGGCAGACCTTAAATGCCCCCCACCCACTTGTCCAAGTGATTGGACACCCCAACAGGGAACTAAGAGACTCTTTTATCCCAAAACCTTTTGAGAATTAACCAATGCTTGATCTCACGATGTAGCTCATGAAATTTAGTTTTATTTTGACATATTCATTTTCTTTTTAGTATTAGTTAAGACTTTTATTTACCCATTAAATAAAATAATAGCTTTGAGTGTTAAGATGATATATAATTTTATTTAGTTTTATTTTAATATATATTAGAAATTTATTTTAATTTTAATATAATTTTTTAAATATATATATATATATAATATTTTAATTATAAATTTTTTTATTTTATAATAATTTTTTTAAGTTTATTTTAGTTTCGAATTTATCACTTTTAAAAAAATATATATTTAGAAATAATAAATTTAAAATTCAAATGAGTGAAAATTTTAAATTTATATTACCATAAATGCAAGTTGAATTTAAATTTCCAAATATATTTAAAAATAATAAAATTAAAATTAAAATATATTAAAGTTTAAAATTAATATCATCTTAAATTTTAAATTAATATTATCATAAATTTAACATCAAAATATATTAAAATTTTAAATTAATATGATCATAAATGCAAGTTGATTTAATTTTCAAACATGTAGGTGTAGATTCAATTTAAATGGAAATACTATTATATGAATAGGTGTGTATATTGGAATAAGGTTTTTAACATTTTAATTTAATTATCAATAATTATTAGGTAGATGGTAGGTATTTAACATCCTCACAATATCCTAGAATATTTTAAATTATAATTACAATATTCATAGATCAAAGATTGAGATTTATCTTAAAAGTAATTAAGTCATTTTTACCATTTTAATTTAATTGATTAATCAAAATAAACATCATATGAATATGAGTTATAGTTGTTTGGCATATCCTGGTTGGGGGTGTCATGTCAATATGCCAAATGGAGGTGGTGAATGTGGGAGGGTTAGGCCAACAGTCACACGCCATCAATGAGCATTCAAAGCTCTCACACAATCGGGGTAATGGTACATTGGTTCATGCACCGTTGTGATAATCTCAGGGTATTATCAAGGGTGATGAATTTTCTATGTGCATTATGCAGCGTTTGGGCGATGGTGAGTATGAGGCAGGAGAGACCACCCTGTGTCGCAACGTTTGAACTCAAGCCATGGCTTGAGCCTCTTGCACAGGGTGCAAATTGGAATGTTAGGAAGTTTGGGAATTAGGTTTGGTATAGTGTTCGACCGTGGGATCCTGGCAATCATACACTTGCTGAGATTGGCACCGAGTTTGGAGTAGCACCTGCTCTATTGGTGGTGGAAAGGGAGCCCAATTGGGCATGCATCTTGGCAAAATACTGGTCCTGCGTGGTGGTGTGGCTCTTGGTGTTCACGGACGAGGCAGGGGAGTAGTGTTAGCTTGGGATCAGGTGGCGCTCAAGGGTCCCGACTCCCTGGTGCATGCTTTCGTATTGGGTTTTGTTTGCAGCAAGAAGGGGTATGGAATTGGCACCCAATATTGTCACGTGTTCCTGCGAGCAGTTAGTTGTTGGGGGCGATGTTAGAGGTGTTGGTATTTACACCAGAAAAGGGAATTGTGGTGAGACGTCCTGTGTGGGAGAGGAGCCTTTCAGCCCAACATTAGCATGAGGTGAGAAGACTAGCTGTATGTCGCGACAAAGAGGCAGAGCTTGCAGAAGAGACCTCGGCTGCGACATGGAAGAACGAAGGCCAAATAGTGAACCCAGCTCTGACTCAAAATCCATGGAGAGCCAGCACTTTGTGGCAGTGATGGCAACCTCTCTAGCTTGCTCCTCGGGCCAAGTGGAAGCCCTGGTCACCCTAGACGTGATTGGAGCCCAGCTTCAACATATTCAACTCAACCTGGATAACATGCGGGAGCAAAGGTATGAAGAAATAAATGAACTTATTGCATATATCAATGATATTCAGCATATGCAGAACGAAACTTTGGATGCTTTGGAGAGTCTTCGACACCAGCTGCGGTGCTCTCATGACTACCTCGGTGCGCTGGAAATCCAGGTAGAACATATTGACTATCATGTCCACAACTGTGCAGGCCTCTTCACTGCACCACCAGTATTTCCTCCTAATCCTCCTCCATGAGGCTTTGCATTGTACTTTTTGCCAAATTTGTGTCAGAAATAACCATAGACACCGGTTGCCTTGGCTTGCATCTGGGATTACTGTTTGGAAGGCCTTTGGCCTGGTTTCTTTTAAATCTTGTGATGCTCGGATGTAGTGCAACCATGCTGCTTTGTGATGTAAATTTCAAAATGATAATATAAAACTGCTTTTGACCGAAAAATAATAATAATAATAATAATAGTTGTTTGGCATATGGTATTAGTAAACCATGGTATTGACCCATAGTATTATAGGAAACCTATTTATAAATTAAAAGTCTTCATGATTAAAAATATTGTTTTATGTGTATTTAAACGTGTATACATATTTAACTCATATATTAATTTTTTTATAACCAGCCTAGATCCATCTTAACTCTGGATCTATCAAGCGCCGAGAGGGATCAAATCTCTAGAGGTGCAAACCTTTTTTTTTTTTACTGCAAAACTTGAGGAAAGGTTTGCACCTCGAGAGATTTGATCCCTCTCGGCACTTGATATATCCAGTGTTAAGATGGATCTAGGCTGGTTTCAGTTGTGTGCGGCCAAAGAAAATCTATCAAAAATATGTATGTAAATAAAGATAATATAAATATAATAATTTTATATATGCTAAATATGTCTGACATTTATATGGTCATTTTAATTTTAAAATTTTCTTAGTTACCTCAGTATTTTTAGATGATAAATATTGTTAATAAATTTAATGACGAAATAATTTTTTTGAATGCAAAGTGATAATGTAATAATGTTGAATGATAGAAAATGAAAATAATAAGAATGTAGTCAATTACAAATAGTCTTCATTGTGATCAATCTCAAATTATTTTCTTTTTCTATTATTATTGTCACCCTTGTTAATTTTGTCATCTTTTCATATCAATTATATGAAAAGGACAATTGAAATAATAAACCATTTAAATATTTAGCTTCAACTATTGTACTAAACATCATACATTGTCTCTCTTGCTCTTCAATATTAATAGGTTGATTTACTATAACACAAATATTAATGTACATTGTTAATAATTTTGTGTGCTTACATTGAAATCAATGCACAATCTTAATCCAATAACTTTAAAATTAATGTACCATCAATGTACATCAAATCAGAAATCAACGTCTACAGTGAAATCAATGCACCTAATGGAAACAACCAAATAAGATTACAAAACAACATCTACACTGAGATTAATGCATTTAATGCAGGTAATCAAATAAGATTAGAAATCAATATCTATATTGAAATCAATGGATCTAGTGCAAGTAATAAAATAGGATTAGAAACCAACATCTACAATGATATCAATTCATCTAGTGCAAGCAATCAAATAGGATTATAAATCACCATCTACTTCCCTATCTCCCCCCTTGAACTACATCTCTCTTTCCCTCCATCTCTCCACTCTCTCACATCCTCCCTCTTCCTTCCTCTCTCTCCATTTCTTTCCCACATATATATCTCCCTCTCTCTTCACCCTCCAACTATGCTACTCTCTCTCTCTCTCTCTCTCAACATCTACACTAAAATCAATGCATATAGTGCAAGAAAAATAGGATTAGAAATCACCATCCACACTGAAATCAATGCATCAAGTGTAAGAAATCATCTTCCCTCTATCCCCCCTCCAACTACATCTCTCTTTCCCTCCATCTCTCCTCCTCTACACTGAAATCAACATCTACACTGAAATTAATGCATCTAGTGCAAGCAATCAAATAGGATTATAAATCACCATCTACTTCCCTATCTCCCCCCTCAAACTACATCTCTCTTTACCTCCATCTCTCCACTCTCTCACATCCTCCCTCTTCTTTCTCTCTCTCCATTTCTTTCCCACAGATATATCTCCCTCTCTCTTCACCCTCCAACTATGTTACTCTCTCTCTCTCCCTCTCTCTCTCTCTCTCTCAACATCTACACTAAAATCAATGCATATAGTGAAAGAAAAATAGGATTATAAATCACCATCCACACTGAAATCAATGCATCGAGTGCAAGAAATCACCTTCCCTATCTCCCCCCTCCAACTACATCTCTCTTTCCCTCCATCTCTCCTCCTATACATTGAAATCAACATCTACACTTAAATCAAATGCATCTAGTGCAAGCAATCAAATAGGATTATAAATCAGCATTTGCTTCCCTATCTCCCCCCTCGAACTACATCTCTCTTTCCCTCCATCTCTCCACTCTCTCACATCCTCCCTCTTCCTTCTTCTCTCTCCGTTTCTTTCCCGCATATATATCTCCCTCTCTCTTCACCCTCCAACTATGTTACTATATCCCTCCCTCTCTCCTTCTCTCCATATCTCCTTCTTTATCTCTTTATCTCACCCCAAAACATATACACACTCTCTCCATATCTCCCTTGTCACTCCATCTCTCTCTCCACTTCTCACTCTCTATGTATTCCTTCTTCCCTCCCTCTCTCCCCCTCCAGCTCCATCTCTCCATCCTTCCATATCTCCTTCTATCTCCCTCCCTCTCTCCTCCTCTCTCTCGTCCTTCCTCTCTCTCCCCCTCTCTCTTTCTCTCTCTCTTTCTTTGCCCTCCAATTTTCTCTCTTCCCCCATAAATCTATTCCTATCTCTCATGTCCTCTCTCTTGTCCTTCCTCTCCTACCTTCCTCTATCTCTCTCTCTCTCTCTCTCTCTCTCTCTCTCTCTCTCTCTCTTTTCCTTCTAATCCTCTTTCCTCCCCCAACACACACACACACACACACTCTCTCTCAACATCTACACTAAAATCAATGCATATAGTGCAAGAAAAATAGGATTAGAAATCACTATCCACACTGAAATCAATGCATCAAGTGCAAAAAATCATCTTCCCTCTCTCCCCCCTCCAACTCCATCTCTCTTTCCCTCCCTCTCTACACTCTCTCACATCCTCTCTCTCTTCCTTCCCCTCTATCCCTTTCTCTCTCACATCTCTCTCTCTCTATATCTCCCTCTCTCTCCCTCTCTCTCCCTCTCTTCACCCTCCAACTATGTTACTATATCCCCCTCTCTCTCATTCTCCCCCTATTCCCTCCATCTCTCCTTATTTTTCTCTTTATCTCACCCCCAGACATACACATACTCTCTCTATTTCTCCCTTGTCACCCCCTCTCTCTCTCTACTTCTCGCTCCCTATGTAAATACATTACTCTAGATCCATAGTTTGATATTATTTGTATTTACATTGAAATCAATGCATCTAGTGCAAGTAAGAAAATAAGATTAGAAACCAACATCTACATTGATATCAATGCATCTAGTGCAAGCAATAAAATAGGATTAGAAATCACCATATAAAAATTTTACATTGCTCTTCATCTATCAAACTTTACATTAGAAATCACCATCAACACTGAAATCAATGCATCAAGTGCAAGAAATCGTCTTCCCTCTCTCCCCCCTCCAACTCCATCTCTCTTTCCCTCCCTCTCCACTTTCTCACATCGTCTCTCTCTTCCGTCCCCTCTATCCCTTTCTCTTCCACATCTATCTCTCTCTCTATCTCTTTCTCTCTCCCTCTCTTCACCCTCCAACTATGTTACTATATCCCTGCCACTCTCCTTCTCCCCCCATTCCCTCCATCTCTCCTTATTTTTCTCTTTATATCACCCCCAAACATACACATACTCTCTCTATTTATCCCTTGTCACTCCCTCTCTCTATGTATTTCTTCTTCCCTCCCTCTCTCACCCTCCAACTCCATCTCTATATCCCTCCTTCTCTCCTCTTATCTCCCTCCCTCTCTCCTCCTCGCTCTCTTCCTTCCTCTCTTTCCCTTTCTCTCCTACCTCCCTCTCTTCCCCCATTTCTCTTCTCTCTCCCTCTCTCTCTTTTCCCTCCAATATAAAATGGAAGAGAAATTGAAAAATATGGTATTTGGCCCACTGTGTTAAATTTATATATGTAGGGAGAGAAGTGATTTTTCATTAGGGCCAACATTAGATTAATTAGATTAAATTTTAAATGTTAAATATTAAACATTATTTTTACATTTATGTTTACATGTTTATTGTTACCCGAGATAGGCAATGCATATCGTGTACTTTAATTTGGCCCATGGTATTTAGCTGAGGATTGACCTAAATAAAACCACTTTTTGAGTGTTCCTAAATATAAATAGGATTATGGAGTAAATATAAAAGGACGTTTTATTTATTTACCATACCTATGGTTTATTTATATTCTATGTATTTACCATACCTCTTTTATAAATATGGTATTTGGTCCATGGTATTCAGCCCATGGTATTAAAGTGGTACATTTCTATACACTTGGACATATCAAAATTTTACATTAATTAAATTTAATAATATTAATATTATAATATAATAATGTGAATATTAGAATTAATAATAATAATAATATTAATATTAGGGTTAATAATGTTTTTTTGGCATGTATTAATAATAATTTGGGCCATGGTATTTAGCTCAGGATTCACTTAAATAAAACCACTTTTTGATGTTCGTAAATATAAATAGGATTATGGAGTAAATATAAAAAGTCTTTTTATTTATTTACCATATATATGGTTTATTTATATTTTATTTATTTACCATACCTCTTTTATAAATATGGAATTTGACCCTTGGTATTCAGCCCATGGTATTAAAGTGGTAAATATATCAAAAGTTTACATTACTCACATGACATCTACACATCTATATACACTCCAACATATCAAAAGTTTACATTACACACATTACATCTACACATCTCTATATATTGGGCCCCACATATCAAAAGTTTACATTACAAACATTACATCTACACATCTCTATATATTGGGCCCGACATATCAAAAGTTTACATTACACACGTTACATCTACACATCCCTATAAACTGGGCTGTAGAGCGCCTCTAGGTGCAATTAATATAAATAATAATAATTTAAAATAAATTATAATTGAGTTATTTTTGTTTTTTATTTATTTTTTAATCTAAATATCTCATTCGATACATATTTATTAAAACAATTTTTTGATCTAATGTTTATAAATTGATGTATTTATATACACCAATCATATTTGTAACCATTGGTTTGATAGAACGAATGGTTATACTATTTTGTTTAAATGAATTAAAGTGATGTTATTTCGGTTAGAATATTGGAACAAAATCACATTTTTACATTAATAAAAATTACATGAATTAGTTTCACTTGTGAGTAACTATGATGGTAAAAGTAAAAATACAAATCAAGATGCGGGTTAGTTGGAAAAACGATTTCCACAGTTACCCATGGAACTCTGGATAAATGGAAAATCCAAGAGAGAGTGTAGGGTTGGATCTGTGAGGAAAGGAAGAGAAACTACATTTTTCTTGGAAAAGGTATTTGAACGGAGGGTGAACTAGGTTGGAATTGGACCGGATGTCCGTGATCTCCCAGAACTTCCTATTTTTCCCTGGATTAGAAGGACCGGATTGTCCATGAATACATCCCGGCGATGCAACGTAAGTCTGGGGCTTGGTGTTGCATGGGGAGTTGTGTGATTGCTCAACGGCTCAAGGAAGGGAGGCATATTACCATCGGTTGAATTCGGAATTCCCGGTGGTAAAGCAAGAAGTAGGATGTTGTTGAATTCTTTTGTTTCTGTTATCGTATTAAAATATGCAATGAATAGGAAAAGAGCGTTGTTATCATAAAAGGTTAGGTCTTAATGTACGTTAGCAGACAGTGAGAGTTGAAAAGGTAAAGTATTATATTCGGTAGACGGTCGGTAAATAGTTACGGTAGACGACAAGCAGGGTTTATTACGGTGGACGGTAAAAGATAAGATGTTACGTAATTAAAGCGTAAACGAATTATGATTATATTTCTTTTGTTTTTTCTTTTCACTATTATATCACTTACGAAGGCAATTTCAAACACCTTAAAAGAAATAATTTGGTAGCAAAACAAGAAATTATTTACGGTTGTTTTCCTTGTGGCCAATTCTAATTAATTCTGTAGAATGATTTCTTTTTAATGGAAAAGACAAACACGACCGAGGTTACGGAAGGACCGTTAACCCTTTAGGCCGAACACAGCTGGGGTAGGTCGTCCTCCGCCCCCAGAGGTCAACACGAGAGTGAGAGGCTATGGTCGATGCATGATGGTAACCGGAGTTATAAGAGCAAATAAGCATAAAGAGATACCAGGCGCCAAATATTAACGGACTCATTTCGCTTGACGCGAAAACAACACGGGAAATATTAATTCTTCGCTCGAGAATAAGCTGAATAACATTAGAAAGAAAAAGACGAATCTTTGCTTGAAAAGAAAGCGGAACCAAACAATGAACAATGAACCAAAATACCAGTGTCGCACCCGCTTGACCAAAAGCTGGAGGCCGGTCTTTACGATAACCATTATAAAACGGCTATAGATGAACTAAATAGCCTTCCACGAGCGATCCAACATATGATATATATAACTACAAATGAAGTTCGAAGATGTAAAAACCTCGACGAAAGCGTACCATAAATATAACCGATAACACAATTGCACATTACGAGGAAACTTAAAACCAATTAGAAATTTATAGAAAGCTGGTGGAAAGCTATGTCTAGCTACGAGTTCCTTCCAGAAAATACACCACTAGGGTGGAACAATTATACAACCAGGGGCTGAAATGGCCACAATTTATATAGAGAAACCTGGACCAGGGAAAAAAACTATCCTGCACAAATTAAGTAACCTATCGAGTACGAGAACGAGGACCTCGGTAGAACTACCATCTGGGAATTACGCGAGAGTTTAAGACACATTTGGAAATGGATGTGCACAGCGAGACGCGCGGTGGGTTAACATCCACTCCGTGTGCGAGCGGAACAAGTTGACGAGCTCGGTGAGCAGGGATTAAAGCGATACCTGTCACAAAGCGAAGACGTTAGAATTATGGAAGAAAAATTCTAACTAGAAACTAGAAAATCGTTAAGCTTGCTACGGAAGGTTAATTTTGAACGAGCCGAATCAATACAGCCCTCGGCGGAAAATACTGTCATAATTAAATCACAGTGTAAATCTTTAAGCGGCGGCAGAACCTCCTTGTTCAAAAACAAACCCAACGAGGAATTAAAACAAAAGCAAGAATCATTTGAAGGCTACGACGGAGAAAGCTTGGGGTAGAAGGGAAACTTCTGTCCGATCACGAACACACAAAACTTAATCAGAGCATAGAGAAAAAAAAAACGCGAAGGATTTAAGTTTGATCGAAAGGGGGGGTTACACAGCAAGCACAGGCCGGGCTCTGTGGCCTCGGCGGCGCCAACACCGCGCCCCGGAAGACCGGCTGACCCCAACTCGGAACCATGGCGGAGCACGCGCGAGAACCCTCTCGACGCGAAAGCAGTGGGAATAGGAACGGTTGAACGCCCGGTAGGTCAATGCAAACCTAGGCCTCGGCGAGTCGGATCGAAGTCGCGATCAACGGAGATAGACGAGCCATGTGGCGGGCGGATGGGCCATAGATAGCAACCCTTATTCCAAAGTCGAAATTAGTATTTATAATCTTTGAGTGGTTAATTAATTAATTCTAACGGCACTATATGATCACTTTGCATAGTTCGTGAATTGATGTTCAATAATTCCTTGAAAAAACATTAGTCATAGAGTGCTTTGACAATGGAAAAGCGTTGGACATATGTGTGTGTCCAGAAGTACGGTAGGTCACATGACTTAGAAGCTGAACTCGTAAAAAAAATAAGATCGGATAGGTACGGTCATTAGTTAGGACCATAAAATTGTACATGTGTTAAAACGTGGATTGGATTTTTGTTAATGATTATGTAATAATTAAAAAAAGTCGGGGGTAAGATTATGGTAAGTTGAATGTTACAAGTGGTATTACGGAGCCGGGGTATAACTACGGGCCCTATTAGACCAACTAATGTTGAAAATTTTATGTTACTCTGCCTTGATCCCGAGATAAAGTTACGGATGAGACGCACGCTACAATCACAATCACTACGGCGGAACCTGGGGAAATGCGGCCTCACAGGAGGAACGAAATGTGGGTCGGTAGGAATAAGCTGACATCAGAGATCTAACGGTGATGGAAGAACGGCAACATCGAGACTCGGCTGATACATTGCATGGGTACAACACGATTGGGGAAGAGATGGAAGATCACACCGTCGAGAAAATGCTAGAATGATGCGGGAGCGAAGAGTTCGAAAAACCCCTTCCGACAAGCGGGAATCGAGAGAAATGAGAATCACGGTGCGCGGAAGGCTGGGAAAGGGACGATCGAGCGAACGGAGTGAACAGGTCACGAACCACGGAGAGAAAAGTATATTCGCAGCGAAGTAATTCCCACGAAATTTTAACGAGAAATTTGAATCGGAAAATGAAAATGAACGGAAAGCCAATAAAAAATAGAAGGTGGAGTTACATGGAAAGTCGAAAGATAAAGCCACCTCGATGGAGAAAGGAGGAGGCGGCGAGCTGTGGCTGAGTGCCAACATGAACAAATATTTTCGGGTGTATGACTATATGAATGGACTTAGAGCCGGGCGCTCATTGCTCCAGTTGAAAGACAAAGCCCACCATATAGACGGGAAGAAGTGAAAAATTATCACAAGGATTTGAGGTCAAGACGTGACATGGGAAAAATTTCGACGGTCTTCAAGGATAAGTACCTCACGGCGTTTCTATGATGAAAAAACTGAGAATTTCATGACTTAAGGCCCAGACCAATTTGACCATGGATGAATTCGTCACAAGTTCTTTATTCTTTTGCGCTACGTACCTACTTAAGAGAAGAAGAGCGAGGTTCAAAGATTCCGAAATGATCTACTGCCCATATGAAGGAGCGTATCTAATTTGAGAATCCCAAGACAATGGATGATCTTATCAAGGAAAGCAAGGCTGTGTTATCAATGACAGAAACAAGATGGATTTTGGAAAAGGATGGCAAACAAAAGATAACGAAACAATGCGAAAGTCAAAGAGCGATTTCGGAATATCGCCGAGAGGTCGATCGATAAGCAATTCGGTGGGAATCATCGGCGGGTTAGATGGCAGGGGAAGATAAAACGGCGAGCTTCAAGTAGCTGAGCGACCACCAAATCGGAGGCCACCTCGCGGTGTTGGGAGTTGCGGAGCTGACTCATGCTGTCGAGATTGCCGCGGCGTAGTAAAGCTGAGGCGATAAATAACTTTGCAAGAGGCCTCTCTTAGTGGGAGATATTGCCGGGTATACCCCGGAATAAATGCGCCTTTGGAGAACCGGCAACCCAGTTTCAGCCTACCATGATCGTAAGGAAGGTAAATTACTATCTCAAGCTGTTTCTTGTTTTAGTAGACCGGGGAGCGAGTCTAAAGTTATATAAGTCTAGACTAGTGGAAGTCACAACAAACGCAAGTCAAAGTTTAGAAAAGCCTAGTTGGTCCGGTTAGCCACCGGAGCTAAAAGAAAGGTTAGTGCCGAATACCCACGAGAATGCGCATTGCAAATTGGCGGACCGGCGGTGGTAGTTGATTTAAATATTTTGCCTTTGGGGTCTTATGATATTTTGTAGGTGTAATTTGGTTGAAGCATTGAACTCTTATAGATTGTAAGGAAAAGATAGTTTACTACGGGGATCATATTAATTTTTACGTCGAAGAAATTCAAGGCATAAAGAAGCACAGCGGAATGCCATTAATTACGACAATGAGATCGGGGAAATGTATGAGGAAGGATGCCAGCGTATGCTATACAAGTTGGATTAGCGAGTCTAAAAATAAAGAAGAGTTTGCATTAGAAAACATCTCGGTGGTACGGAATTTAAAGATGTATTTCACGAAGAAATACCGGGTTTACCACCAAAAAGAGAAGTTGATTTTACAATAGAGCTGGCGCCGGGAGCCTCACGATCTCTCGGACTCCTTATCGTATGAGTGTACCGGAGGCGGGCGAACTTAAGATGCGGCTTTGGGAATTCTTTGGATAAGGGGTATATTAATTGATGTGTCACCCTGGGGAGCTGCATTGTTGTTTGTTAAAGGATGGAACCATGCGTATGTGCATGGATTATGACAGTTAAATAAAATTTGTTGTTAAGAACTGGGGTACCCTCTACCTCGTATTGATGACTTGTTCAATCGGGTGAAGGCACGGTGTTCTCAAAGATAGATTTGCGATGCGGTTATCCTGATTCGGATTAAAGATGAAGATATCAACAAAGCGCACAAATTGCAAGGTATGGCCACTACGAATTCGTGGTACTACCTTTTGGATTAACTTGTACGCAAACCACCTTTATGAGGTGATGCATAGTGTATTTCATCCTTATTTGGACAACTTTGTGCTAATTTTTATCGACGATATCTTGATTTATTCAAGGATGCGAGAAGAGCATAAGGCACACTTGCACATAGTGTTGGAAGATGTGGAAGCACAAACATATGCGAAATTCAGCAAATGTGACTTCTTTAAAACAGAAATACGATTATCTCGGACATGTAATATCGGAGAAAAGGCATGTTGTAGATCGGAGAAAATCAAGACTATTATGGAGTGGAAGGTACCACGAGAATGTGGCGGATATACGATCTTTCATGGGTCTGCTGATTTATTCGGCGATTTATAAAAAGGATTCTCAAGGATAGCTTTTCCTATTACTTCCTATGAGAGGAAAGGAAAAATCTTCCCGTTGGACCAAGGAATGCCGGAATAAGTTTTGAAAGATTGAAGCGATTCTTGACCACAACTCTTTGTGTTAAGTGTGGCGGTCCAGGAGTAAAGAATTCGAGGTGTGTACGGATGCATGTAAGGAAGGTGTTGGGGTTGTTTTATCACAAGAGGGAAAGGTAGTTGCGTATGAATCCCGCAAGTTAAAAGATCATGAGCGAGCGGTACTTAAAACCTATGATCTAGAGCTGACCGCGGTTGTGCATGCACTCGGGGTGTGGAGACATTGTTGCTTGGGAAGAAATTTGTTCTAAAAAACGGATCATGGCAGCTTAACTTGATTATTTTAAACAAGCTGACTTAAACTCCCGGAGCAAGCAAGGTGGAATGCCTTTTGAGTGAGTTTGAAATTTGATGCGGCACGTGAAAGGGAAAGAGAACGAGTTGCGGATGCGTTAGCGAGAAAGGTGCATAACATTTATGAACTATACGTTAATCGGTGGAGAGCAATTTCTAGATCAAATCGAGAGAAGAGACGGACAAGGATCCGAGTATAAATATTTGTGGCGGCAAGTTGAGACTCTAAAGAGCAAGGGGAATATGAAATCAGCGGGGAAGGGTTGTTGGTTTTAAGAAAAAGATAGTCATTCCAAATGAGGTGGAATTGAAGACTGTAATCTTTGGATGAATACCACGAAGCAGTCTGTTGGTCATCAGGGATATCGAAGATACGGCAATATCAGAAGGATGCGGTGGCGGGCATGAAAAAAGAAATAGCAAGCTATTTAGCCGTGTTTGGAATGCTAGCAAGTAAAAGTGGAACATGACATCAGTGGATTAATGCAACCTATACCCATTCCACGAGTGGAAATGGGAGGTGATTTCATTAGACTTTATTGCCGGATTACCAAAGTCAAAAAAAGGTAATGATTCCATAATGGTAGTTGTGGATAGATTCGTAAATCGACACATTTTATACTTTGTTCGGTCCACCTATAAGGCGGTACAAATGTAGATTTATTTATGCGTGAGATCTTCGAACTCCATGGCATACCTAGAAGTGTCATTTCGGACGGATGTAAATTGTCAACCTTTTGGAAGACATTGTTTACGGGTCTAGGAACTCGTACATTTTAGTCTTGCATACCACCCGCAAACGGATGGCCGGTGGAGAGGGTGAACCGGATTAGGGCCTCAGAGAATGTGTGTCATTACCTTGAGTTAAGTGGGAAGAGTATCTACATTTAATAGAGTTCGCCTACAATAATGGCTACAGGAATCCTTAAGAATGAGTCCCGGATTAGAATAACTTCAGCATGGACGACGATTAAGACTCCCCGTGCTTGGGCAGCCAGGAGAATAAGCTCATGTTAGGACCGGACATGCTAGCGAGAGATGGAAGCGGAGGTGAGAGAAAGGTGGAAAGCGAGAATTTGAAGGCGGCACAAGGCAGTGAGAAGGTGTACGGATAAGAAAAGGTCTTATCGTGAATACGCGGTGGAGATCATGTTTATGTCGAGGATTAAACCAAAGAAAAGCACATTAAGATGGGCATCTTGCGCAAAACTAGCACCCCCGATTGCGGTCCTTTCCAAATTCGGAGAGAGTGGGACGGTGGCGTATCGTTTAGCCCTTCCTAGTCATATTCGGGTGCATAATGTTTTTCATGTATCGTTCTTTGAAACGATCGTCCATGACTACAGACATATTATTCATTGGCGGAACATGCGGGTAGTGGATGAGTATGCTTGCCAAATAATGAATGCAATATTATAACTTATTTAATTAACATAAGTTTATTTATTGCGGGTAGAACCGGACGGGGAGTTTACGGTCGAGCCACACGGTATAGTCGGCCAGGAGAAATCAATACTCACGGAGAAACGAGCCATCGCCCGGAGTTAAAGTGCAGTGGAAGCACTTTGGACACGAGGAAGCTACTTGGGAAGACGAAAAGTTTGTTCGGGAAGCTTATCTGACTTTTTTTTGAGCGGAATAATAACACGAGGACGGTGTTCTCCTCCGAGAGGGGAAAAGGCAGCAACCATTGGTTTAGTGGAACGAATGGTTATACTATTTTGTTTAAATGAATTAAAATTTGATGTTATTTCGGTTAGAATATTGGAACAAAATCACACTGCATTAATAAAAATTCTTTGTGAATTAGTTTCATGAGTAACTATGATGGTAAAAGTAAAAATGTAAATCAAGATGCGATTGGATTGGAAACCGAGTTTCCACGATTACCCATGGAACTGGATAAATGGAAAATCCAAGAGAGAGTGTGGGAGGTTGGATACTGTGAGAAAGGAAGAGAAACTCGTTTTCTTGGAAAAGGTATTTCGAGGCCGAGAGGGTGAACTAGGTTGGAGATTCAGATAGGATGTCCGTGATCTCCCCGGAGAACTTCTGTTTTCCTGTGGATTAGAAGGGCTGCGAGAGGGATTGTCCCATGAATACGGCCCGACGTGCGTAGTGCGGACGGACTTGTTGCATGGGGGAGTTGTGTGATTACTCAACGGCTCAAGGAAGGGAGGCATATTACTACCATCGGTTGAATTCGGAATTCCGGATGAGTAAGCAGAAGTAGGATGTTGTTGAATTCTTTTTGTTTCTGTTATACGGTATTAAAATATACGATGAATAGGAAAAGAAGCCGGAATTTGTTATCATAAAAGGTTAGGTCTTAATGTACGGTAATGAACGGTAAGTTGAAAAAGTAAAGTATTATATTCGATGGAGAACGATCGATAAATAGATTCTGATGAAGCAGCCAACAGTTTATTACGATTAGATAGGTAAAAGATAAGATGTTACGAAGTAATTAAAAGCGTAAACGAGAATTATGAGTATGTTCTTTTGTTTTCTTTTCACTATTATATCACTAAAGAGAATAGTTCAAACACAGCAAAGAAATAATTTGGTAGCAAAACGAAATTATTTACGGTTGTTTTCCTTGTGGCCAATTCTAATTAATTACGTAGAATGATTTCTTTTTAATGGAAAGACAAACACGACCGAGGTTACGGAAGGACCGTTAACCCTTTGGGCGAGACACGGCTAAGGGTAGGTGCGTCCTCACTTCCACGGGGTCAACACGGACCATGAGGGCGGTCCAGGTCGCCCGATGGTAACGAGTTATAAGGAAACAAATAAGCATAAAGATACAAAGGCCGTATTAACGGAACTCGTTTCGCTTGTGAAAACAACACGGGAAATATTAATTCTTCGCTCAAGAATATTTGAATAACGGTAGCAAGAAAAACGAATCTTTTGCTTGAAAAGCTGGAGACAGAGCAATGAACAATGAACCAAAATACCGATTATCGCATGGCCATGCTTGGAGCGAGTCTTTACGGTAACCATTATAAAACGGCTATAGATGAACTAAATAGCCTTCACGGCGATCAACATATGATATATATATAACTACAAATGAAGTTCGAGAATGTAAAACCCTCGGCGAAAACTATACCATAAATATAACCGATAACACAATTGCAGCATTGGGGAAACTTAGCTCAATTAGAAATTTATAGAAAGCTGTTGAAGCTATGCATCTGACTACGAGTTCCTTTCGGGAAATACACCACTAGGGTGGACATAATTATATGAGGGCTCGTGGCCACAATTCTTATGGAAACCTGGACAGAAAAAACTATCTGCACAAATTAAGTAACCTATCGAGCAACTCTAAACGGGACCTCGGGCGTGAACTACCAGCCAAGATTACGCAAGAGAGTTTAAGACACATTTGGAAATAGGATGTACCTGTGAGGCAGCGCGATCAGTTAACATCCACTGCGTGTACGGCCCCGGAACAAGGTTGACGGAGGCTCAAGCTGGCTTGAGGATTAAAAACAATTTTTTGTCACAAAAGCGAAGACGTTAGAATTATGGAAGAAAAATTCTAATAAAAACTAGAAAATGGGTCAGCCTTACGGAAGGGGTTAATTTTGAGCAGGCCGAATCAATAGCCCTCGGCGGAAAATGCTGTCATAATTAAATCTGGTATAAAAATCTTCCCTGGCAGTAGCCCAGAACCTCCTTCATTAAAACAAACCCAAACGGGCCAAACAAAAACAGAAATCATTTTGAGCGCTACGACGGAGAAGAAGCCGGGGTAGAAGAAACTCTGTCCGAGAATCCTTTGAACTTACCTGGCTGTCAGGCGCAAGAGGAAAAAAAAACGCGAAGGATTTAAGTTTGATCGAAAGGGGGTTGCATAGCTTTGGAGCGGGCTCTATGGCCACCGAGCGCGCCAACACGCCTCGAGAAGACCGGCAAACCCCAACTCGGAACCATGGCGGAGCACGCGCGGAACCACTCTCGACGCGAAAGAAACAATGAGAATAGGAACTGGTTGAACGCCGGTGGGTCAATACCAAGCCCCTGAGCCTGCGGGCGTGGGATAAAGTCGCAATCAACGGAGATAGACGAGCCATGTAGGCGGGCGGATGGGCCATAGATAACAAACCCATATTCCAAAGTCGAAATTGATATTTATAAATGCGGTGATTTAATTAATTAATTCTAACAGCACTATATAGATCACTATAAGTTAAGTGATTGAGTGTTAATAATTCCGCGAGAAAAACATTAGTCATAAGTGCTTTGACAATGGAAAAAGCGTTGGACACTTATGTCGCAATAATCCGAAGTACGATTAGGTCACATGACTTAGGCGAACTCGTAAAAAAAAAAATAAGATCGGACGTACGATGCAGTGATTAGTTAGGACCATAAGTGTACATGTGTTAAACGTGGATTGGACTTTTGTTAATGATTATGTAATAGTTAAAAAAATTTACAAGGGTAAGGTGTAGTAAGTTGAATGTTACAATATTCTATATTTAATTACATCTTCACATATTTTTAATATAATAAATATCTTTATTATAATTATTTCAAATAAATATAATTGGTTCTTAGTAATAATTTTTTCATAATACTTTTTACTTTTTATTTTTATGGATGATGATGATGGTTAAGGTCATAATACTTTTTACTTGGTATTATTATTATAGAATAATAATAATACTTTTTACTTCTCTCCAAGCTTTTTGAGCATAGGATTTTAAAACAAACTAAATAATTTTGTATAAAATATTTTGTCAATCAGTGTGGTTCATCATCATCATCAAGACAAGATGATAAATCTGATCTAGGAACCAGTCGAAATAGATGAGGAGAACCCTAACTAGCCGTTGTAAAAAACAGCTATATTTAAACAGCTAGTCTTAAACTGCTAGTTTTTAACGGCTAGTTTTTTTTACTAATATGGGCAATGATGCATCCACACTATTTATTCAATAAAATTGATTGGATTTTCACTTTGTTGTGAGAATGAACCACATTAGTGATTCGAAACGTCTACTAAATATAATAAATATTATAATATTATACTAAATATTATAATATCACCTTTAAAAATCTTATATATGAATTGAATATTATATCTACTAAATAATAATAAATATTATAATATTATATTTTAATGTTAATTAACCATTTATTTTTTAACATCTTGAAACAATTTTATATATATATATATATATATATATATATATATATATATATATATATAAACATTGTGAAAAAATAGCTATAACATTGAGAGTGCAAGCTTCTGTGATCCATAAAGTCCTTCTTCTCCTTTTTTCTTGTTTCTAATTTTATTCTTTCATATATATTTATTTATTGATTTTATTCTATTATTATTATTATTATTTAATTAATTTATGACTTTGACTTGAATATATTTTTTACTGTTGATGTTTTTTGTTTTTTGTTTTTGTTTTTTTTTTTAATTTATTTATAAGATGGTTAGTTATATTTTTATTATTTTATAATTTTCGACCGTTTTTAACTCTTTGGGATTTTGACCGTTGCTTCTCTCTTCTTAGTTTAAATATGCAAGTTAGATCAGCCAATCTTCGTTATCCTGATGATGAACTACAGTTGGTAGTTCGAAACGCGTCGGTTCCAAAATATATTATGTGATTTCCCGGAAGATTTATTTAAAAAGCTATAACATTCATATTAGTTATTGGATCTTAATGGGGAAGCCAAATTCTTTTTCCTCTTCTTCTTCTTGATGTACTTTTCTTCTTCCATTTCCTCTAGCTATTTTTCTAGTTCTAGCTCTTGTGCCATTTCCAACTCATGTTTCTTTAGTCTCTTCTAGCGTATTGATGATTCTGAGGTATGAGAATATGGTGGTTCTTCAGATGGATTTTCTATAACTGGTTGCTCTTCAAATTAACTCAGCCATGTTATAGTCTCTTCAATTGGTATTTCCAATTGATGTCTACGAAGTACCTTTCATGTTAGATGTGAATAGAGAAGCACTACTTGTGATGAAGATTATTCTTATTCTTGAGTTTTTTCAATTTCCTCTAGGTACTTTCTTCTACCTGCAAATTTGGGGATGCGTGATGTGGATGACAATGTGGCTCTTACTCTACTAGTTGTTGAACTAGTTGTGGTGGTATGTGGATGAAGTGTTGAAGTGATTCTACCTTTAACAAATCTATTACTAAAATCTCTTTTCATGCTCTATTTATGTAGCCAATTTTCATGCTCTATTTATGTGGATGAAGTGTTGAAGTGATTCTACCTTTATGCATCTTAATTTTCATGCTCTATTTGTGTAGCCAATTTTATGCCTAAATTAGAAACCAAATTCTATTTATACTTCTCCAAAAAAAATGCCAAAAATGCCAGTGAATTCTATTTCTTGAGAATTTTGTTACATTTAAATCATCAATCCTAATTGGTAAATTTGTGAATTTTGTTACATTTAAATCATCAATCCTAATTGGTAAATTTGTGAATTCTATTTCTTGAGAATTTTGTTACATTTAAATCATCAATCCTAAATCATCAATCCTAATTAGTAAATTTGTTAAGTGTAATACACAATATACTTAGGATCAAATTTCTAACTATTTTATTGAAATTCAACGTAATTGCAATCTAATTCTACCCTTTCTCTGCCGTTCTGAACTATAAGTATTCGGAGAACGCATGAGGTCATCTTCAACCGGTCTGGAGATAGATTTCATGCGGCAACCATCTGGATTCAACGTTTTCTCACTATCCTTTCTCCGCCATTTAGGAGAGAAAGAACCAGAAGCAAAAGCCTCCATTGCTCTTGCAGTCAAGGGGCGGACACTTGTGCTTTGCCTTCCTACGTTTTCCTGTAGAGTACTTTCATTGGTTTCTTGTGGCTTGATAAAATGGCTTTCATATGGATCAGGGCTTGAGGACTGTGGAACTCCTGGATTATTAAACACATCCTGAGAATGCCAAAAATTTGCCTCAGAATAAGAAGTTTCTTCAAACTTTGAAGCTTGTGAGACTTGTCTGCTTATTTCTGAGACAGAATTGATCTTCATGTATATTGGATGATCATAGGGGAAGTTTAAATCAGGAACTATCCCAGGTGTCAATCTGCGTATCTGAGAGATCACAGTACTGTTATTAATCTTATTTCCAGAAAACGAATCTGTACTCAGAGAAGTAGCATTGATGCTTCTCTCGGCACTTGCTTGAGTTGAAGATGGTACGGATATTCTTATTTCTGATGGACTGACACCTAAAAGAGGTTCAGGCTCAAGAGATTCTCCCTTGGGGTCAAATTTCAGCACTGTTGTTTGATCTTTTGACTCGGAATAAGAAGTTTCTTCAGGATCATAGGGTAGGTTTAAATCAGGAACTATCCCAGGTGTCAATCTGCATATCCTAGAATTCTGAGTTGAAGATGGTAGGGATATGCTTATTTCTGATGAACTGGCACCTAAAAGAGGTTCAGGCTCAGGAGATTCTCCCATTGTTGTTTGACCTTTTGACTCACAATATTCTACCAAACTATCTGCACTTTTATCCTCTTTGTAGTTTATACAGGTAGTTAGTTCCCTCTGCTTCAAGGCAGAGAGCAGGGAATCCCTCCGATCAGGGGTTGCTTCCTTGCACATTCCAAAAATCTCATTCCTATCAACTACATCACCGGCTGACTTTTCCAAATTACAGTTCAATGAATCCCCCTCCAGGGGCAACGTCACTCTTTCTCGTATCCTAGGTGTTAGACTGGTGTCAACAACTGTAAATATAAAAGATTGTACTTGTTTAGGTTGAAGATAGGAACAGGGATGGCCTGCATGCCCATTTTCTTCATCTGCATTCTCAGAAGTATGGAAGCATTCTGGCTTCACTTCGACTCCTGTTATACCATGTGTGTCTAGTTCAAGCAGCCTTGGATCTGATGCCACCCAGCTTAAAACCTCACTAACAGAATTAAAATAGTGAATTCCTTTTGTTAGATCTTTTCTTGAAAACTTCTGTACACCAGGGATCAGAAACACTGAAGTCTTCCTCAATTCATAGGCTGCTTTGTCGGGTTTCTCAGAATGCCATCCCTTTGCCAAGAGACGAGGCCACACTGCTTCCCAAAATAAGTCATCTGCTTGAGCTTTGCTGAGCCTAAAATATCCAATTACAAACTTAATAATATCTTCAGTAGAAAGACTGGAAAATGCCTTGCCATTAGGAATTTTATAACGAGAAGTCCTGACTGGGTTTTTCTTTGTTGGGTGTCTGACAGCCGCAGTAAGATCTTCCTTGCCAGCTTTGCCAATTCCCACGGCTTGAACAAGTGCATTTGGTCCTGCTAATTCTTTCAGCTTTGCAACAAACTCTTCCATAGAAACTCTTCCATCATTGAATGCCTTTGTTACCTGTTTATCAGAAAAACCCGTGAGACCTTATAGCTGTAAGAACATTCAAAATATCATAATAGTAGTAAGGCAATATACTTTGCAACTGGGAGACTTTTTTTGAAATGTGTTTCATAATTGCATTGAGCAAAAACATAAATCGAGATTATTACGAAAATAAGGACAGCGGATAGGCTATCAACACAAAATTGGATCAAGGGATAAAATATTAAAAGACAAAGCCCAAAATCTCAAACCAGACTCCCAAGAACAGCAAATCTAATGAGAGACAAAACATGGGAGAGGCGAATGAGCTAATTCCCTTTACAAATCCCTGGGATTTCATACACGGAAGAAGCCTGAGCCTGGAAAAAGTAAACAAAAACATTCCTTTACAGCTTCTTGGGCAACATACGAGGGAGCAGCATGTGCCTAGGCAAGAAAATCACTCCACTCTGCCAATACAGTGTGCAGGGGAAATTCCTTAAAGTTCATAACCCAGACACAGAGTATAAGGCATTCAATGATGGAAGAGTTTCTATGGAAGAGTTTGTTGCAAAGCTGAAAGAATTAGCAGGACCAAATGCACTTGTTCAAGCCGTGGGAATTGGCAAAGCTGGCAAGGAAGATCTTACTGCGGCTGTCAGACACCCAACAAAGAAAAACCCAGTCAGGACTTCTCGTTATAAAATTCCTACTGGCAAGGCATGTTCCAGTCTTTCTACTGAAGATATTATTAAGTTTGTAATTGGATATTTTAGGCTTAGCAAAGCTCAAGCAGATGACTTATTTTGGGAAGCAGTGTGGCCTCGTCTCTTGGCAAATGGATGGCATTCTGAGAAACCCGACAAAGCTGCCTATGAATTGAGGAAGACTTCAGTGTTTCTGATCCCTGGTGTACAGAAGTTTTCAAGAAAAGATCTAACAAAAGGAATTCATTATTTTAATTCTGTTAGTGAGGTTTTAAGCTGGGTGGCATCAGATCCAAGGCTGCTTGAACTAGACACACATGGTATAACAGGAGTCGAAGTGAAGCGTTCTTCTTTCTCTCCTAAACGGCGGAGAAAGGATAGTGAGAAAACGTTGAATCCAGATGGTTGCCGCATGAAATCTATCTCCAGGCCGGTTGAAGATGACCTCATGCGTTCTCCGAATACTCATAGTTCAGAAAGCAGGGACTTTCTAGGTCAGTAGAATACAAGTGTGGAGTCTGTCGAGGATGATGACACAGTAACAGTCAAGTAGGTGTTAAGTCACTTGAAATTCACTTGAAATTTTGAAGCAGAGAAGCCGCTGGAAGGACAGCAGCAGAACGATGATGACTGGGAATTCACTGTTCCAAAGGCTGGGAATGGCTGTCTAATTCGCCATGACCGCCAGGATTTTTCTGTAGCGAGCTTATTTCAGTTTCTAAGATCTGCTTTTCTGTTGCCTAATGTTTTCTTTGTTGTTCTTTATAAATGTTTAAGAAAACGGCACTTCGAAGTGGTGATGCAGAGTTTATATATGCCAAATTGTATCAAGCTTGGCACGATGGACTTGGAACCATGCCAGCTTGTATTTCTTATTGGTGATGATCTCTACAATCGTCTACATAGTGCTGAGTAGTACACCTACATAGTTGCAAAAATGATTGGATAAAGATTTGTCTTCAATTGTATAATTAAAATTACAAGTTATATGACCAACTGAATTTGTGATTGTCTCATGGAAATTAGTTTAGGACTATGACTATGTAGAATTAAATTGCAATTATTTTTCATAAATTAGATTTTTTTTTTTTTTCACGTTCAATTTCATAGTTAGAAAGAAGGTTTTTTTTATCTAAATCAGGTGGCGGATCCCAGATCTACTTCCCTAGTTAAGCAAGGCTGGCTGTCTGGCACGGACCTGCACCTGGATGATAGGTGGATGGAAGAATGGAACCGGTATATTGCTGATCTTTCACTCTCTTCTGTTAGAATTTCGGATTCTTATGATATACTGTGTTGGGTGCACGCTCAAACAGGTATCTACACACCTAAGTTTGGTTATAAATGGCTTATGACGCAAGAAGGTTGGGGGAATCCTGATTGGTGGTCCAAATCTCTCTGGAAACTTAAAAGCCCAGCAAAGACCAGACTTTTTTTCTGGTGCATTCTTCTTAATAAGGTCCCAACTTGGGACTTTTTGCAAAAGAGAGGCAAGCAGGGGCCGAGCTGGTGCTCGCTCTGTAAGTCTGAAGAAGAAACGCTACAACACCTATTTCTCTTTTGCCCCTTTAATGCTAGCCTTTGGGCAGAAACTCTGCGTCTGACAAATATTCCCTTGAGATGGCATGGAGAAACCCTTCAACAGGCTTGGAAATCTTGGTGGCAAGAGGCTTCGGATGATAAAATCAAGGCCTTTCCTCTTTTAATAGCTTGGGGAACCTGGATCGCTCGCAACAAGATTATTTTCAATGAGTCCACCTTTCCCTTAGCCAGGCTGGCAGCAGAGGGAGCTGCAATTTTTGATGGCATTCCTTCGCCTGATGTTACAGGTTCCTCTCGCAATATCCAGCCTGAGACAATTAATGAATCAGTTCCCTGGGCTTACTTTGATGGTGCTTCGGATGACAATGATACTTGTGGTGTTGGGTTGGTCATACATTTCTTTGCTGAAAACTCTCTTCGAGCCTCTGTTGGCCTTGGGCAAGGGTCTAATAATTTCGCTGAACTCAAAGCTCTTCATTTGCTTCTCTGCTGGCTTATTTCTAAACAGATGAATCAGATTCAGATTTTTGGTGACTCTAGAAACGTAGTCAACTGGTTCAATGGGACTCAACAGTGCAGAAATTTTATTCTTCTTCCTTTGCTTAAGGAGATTCGTCGTCTTAAATCTTTTTTCTCTGAGATTTTTGTTGTTCACATTTACAGGGAAAGGAACCAGCAAGCAGATCTCTTATCTAAAGAAGGTGCTCAACTCGCTCTGGGGTCCTGGGCAGTAGCTGAAGTGGTGAATGGGACTGTTCAAATCCTTGAGCAGCCTCTTTTTGTGTAATTATTCAGTTTATTTTCAGCATTGTATAGTGGACTTTTAAAAACTTTTGATTACTGCTACTATATTGAGTCCAGAATTGTTTTCCTTATGTAAGGAGGTTCTGGGCTCTCTTTTTGTTTCATGTTATGATACTTGTCGGGGCTGGGATAGTTTCTACTGCCAGCTCTTATTGGTGATGGTGTGTCACGGTTGTGCCTCCTCTCTTTCTGCTCTCATCCCTACTACTGATTGATGATGAGTTAAAAGAGATGCACTGATGCTTTTGCTTTGGTTATTTTGGTTTCCTAGGGCTGCTAACATCTTGCTTCGGGTGTTAAGTAGCTATGATTCCACTCCCCCACAAAGGGATTGGCAATTTTTGCTCTCAGAAATGCTTGGCATATGTTCAGAGACTATCTATTATAATAGAAAGTTCGTTTTTTTTTCTGTGGAAAAAAAAAAAAGAATTTCATAGTTAGAAATTCGACCCTAAGTATATTGTGTATTACACTTAATAAATTTACCAATTAGGATTGATGATTTAAATGTAACAAAATTTTCAAGAAATAGAATTCACAAATTTATCAATTAGGATTGATGATTTAAATGTAACAAAATTCTCAAGAGATAGAATTCACTGACATTTTTGGCACTTTTTTTTGGAGAAGTGTAAATAGAATTTGGTTTCTAATTTAGGCATAAAATTAGCTACATAAATAGAGCATGAAAATTAGGATGCATGAATAGGAAAAAAGATTTTAGTGATAGATTTGTTAAAGGTAGAATCACTTCAACACTTCATCCACCTACCACCACAACTAGTTCAACAACTAGTAGAGTAAGAGCCACATTGTCATCCACATCACGCATCCCCAAATTTGCCAAATTTGCAAGTAGAAGAAGGTACCTAGAGGAAATTGAAAAAACTCAAGAACAAGAATAATCTTCATCACAAGTAGTGCTTCTCTATTCACATCTAACATGAAAGGTACTTCATAGACATCAATTGGAAATACCAATTGAAAAGACTATAACATGGCAGAGTTAATTTGAAGAGCAACCAGTTATAGAAAATCCATCTGAAGAACCACCATATTATCATACCTCAGAATCATCAATAGGCTAGAAGAGACTGGAGAAACATGAGTTGGAAATGGCACAAGAGCTAGAACTAGAAAAAGAGCTAGAGGAAATGAAAGAAGAAAAGTACATCAAGGAAAAAAATAATAATAATAATAATTTGACTTCTCCATTTAGAATCCAATAACTAATGTGAATGTTTGGTCAAATCTCTCGTTGCTTCTGGATTCATCAATAATTATAATAGAATTCTCGCTGCCATCATTTTGTTTCGAGTAATGTCACTTTATTCCATTGGTAGGTTGTTGGTATACTGAATGATAAAATAGCTTATATGTTGGGTATTAATAGTCGTATGTTTTCGGGTATTAATAGTCGTATGTTTTTGGGAAATCCGGTATCTTGGACAGGTGGGTGGAATTGATATGATCTTCTTCACCTTCAAATGTTTTAAATAACTATATTACACCTTGAAATGAGTATATATTGTGGATTGGTAAGGTAGAAATAATTTCTTTCTTATTTTAGGGCTCAGAGACACCCTAAATATAAATAATAATACTATTTAATATAAAATATTATAATAAAAAAATTTAATGAATAATTATATTTATTTGAAATAATTATAATAAAGATTTTTATTATATTAAAAATATGTGAAATGTAATTAAATATAAAATATGATTTTTCTTTATAAATATAAATCAATTAATATACATTAGATCAAAATATTGTTATAAATCAATTAATAAACATTAGATCAAAAGATTGTTTTAATAAATATGTATCGAATGAGATATTTACATTACAAAAAATAAAAAATTAAGAAATAAGAAATAAAAATAATTCATTTATAATTTATTTTAAATTATATATATATATATATATATTTAATCATGGAGATTTTTAGCTCTTAAATAGGTTTCTTGTAGTATTATGGGTCAATACCATGGTTTACTAATACCATATGTCAAACAACTATTTCTTTCTTTTTTCTGTCAAAAGTAGTTTTATATTATCATTTTGAAATATACATCACAAAACAACATAGTTGCATTACATCTAACCATCACAGGGTTCAAAAGAAACTAGGCCAAAGGCCTTCCAAACAGTAATCCTCAAAAGAAACCAGGCCAAAGGCCTTCCAAACAGTAATCCTAGATGTAAGCCAAGGCAACCGGTACCTATGGTTATTTCTAACACAAAATTGGCAAAAAGAAGTACAATGCAAATCATCATGGAGGAGGATTAGGAGGGAATACTGGTGGCACAGTGAAGAGGCCTGCACGGTTGTGGACATGATAGTCAATATGTTCTACCTGGATTTCCAGTGGACGAAGGTGGTCATGAGAGCACTACAGCTGACGTTGAAGACTCTTTAGAGCATCCAAAGTTTCGTTCTGCATATGTTGAATATCATTGATATATGAAATACGTTCATTTATTTCTTCATACCTCTGTTCCCACATGTTATCCAGGTTGAGTTGAATATGTTGAAGCTGGGTTGTAAACACGTTCAGGGTGACCGGGGCTTCCACTTGGCCCAGGGAGCGAGCTGGAGAGACCGCCATCGCTGCCACAGAGTGCTGGCTCTCCGTGGATTCCAAGTCAAAGCTGGGTTCACCATTTTTCCTTCGTTCTTCCATGTCGCACCCGAGACCTCCTCTGCGAGCTCTGCCTCTTTGTCGCGACATACAACCAGTGTTCCCACCTCACGCTACCGCTGGGTTGAAAGGCCCCTCTCCCGCACAGGACACCTCACCCCAATTCCCTTTTCTAGTGTAAATACCAGTACCTTTAACATGCCCCCCGACAACTAACCGCTCGCAAGAACACACAATAATCTTGGGTGCCAATTCCACTCCCCTTCTTTCTACAGACAGAACCCAATATGAAAGCATTCACCAGGGAGTCAGGACCCTTGAGCACCACCTGATCCCAAGCCAACACTGCTCCCCTACCTCATCCGTGAACACCAAGAGCCACACCACCACTCAAGACCAATCTTTTGACAAGATGCATGCCCAATTGGGCTTCCTTCCTGCCACTAGCAGAGTAGATGCTACTCCAAACTCGGGGCCAATCTCAGCAACTGCAAGATTTCTAGGATCCCACGGTCGAACACTATACCAGACCCAATTCCCGAACTTCCTAACATTCCAATTTGCACCCTGTACAAGAGGCTCAAGCCATGGCTTGAGTTCAGACGCCGCGGCACAGGGTGGTCTCTCCCGCCTCACACTCATCATTGCCCAAAACTCATCACCCTTGATAATACCCTAAGATCATCACAATGGTGCACGAACCAATGTGCCATTACCCTGATCGTGTGAGAGATTTTAATGCTCATTGATGGCATGTGGACGCTGGGCTAACCCTCCCGCATTCACCACCTCCATTTGGCATATTGACATGACACCCCCAATCGAGATATGCTAAACAACTATAACTCATATTCATATGACGTTTATTTTGATTAATCAATTTAATTAAAATGGTAAAAATGACTTAATTACTTTTAAGATAAGTCTCAATCTTTAATCTATGAATATTGTGATTATTATTTAAAATATTCTAAAATATTGTGAGGATGTTAAATACCTACCATCTACCTAATAATTATTGATAATTAAATTAAAATGTTAAAAACCCTATTCCAAAATACACACTTATTCATATAATAGTATTTCCATTTAAATTGAATCTACATTTACATGTTTGAAAATTTAAATCAACTTATATTTATGATCATTTTAATTTAAATTTAACATTTAAATTAATATATTTTAATGTTAAATTTATGATACTGTTAATTTAAAGATTTAATATATTTTATTTTGAAATTTATTATAATATTGATTTAAAATTTAAAATTTTAATATATTTTAATTTAAAATTTATGATAATATTAATTTAAAATTTTAATATATTTTAATTATAAATTTATTATTTTTAAATATATTTGGAAGTTTAAATTTAACCTGCATTTACGATAATATTAATTTTGCAAATTATGTAAAATAAAATAAAAATAAATAATAAATAATAA